>JAOEGS010019390.1:83265-103241 GCA_025447755.1 Corythornis vintsioides
CACGGCTACTGTGTGCATCCATAGTCACATACTGAGTGATGTTCAATTAATCAGATCTGGTTGGCATACTGAATTCTTAAGCATAAAACATCAGCAGGCAGTGGGGTCAAAACCACAGCAAACAAAATGAGAGATAGATTGTGTATAGGGAATGGCCCAAGAATGTAACACAGGAAAATAGAACTGGCTGAAAGGATACAATGACTCCTCCATATATTCTGGTAAATTGCATTGGAAATCTGATAGCTCTGGTCTGCCAGGTAAATGCTCTCTCTCATGCAGTAATTTCTCAGAGTAATCCATTACTGTTGTATAAGAGCTCCTCACCAGTGTCAGTGGGTTCATAAGTTTTGGGTGATCCTAACCAGATGTCTGAGCATGGTTCATCTCATCCCTTTTGCTTTAAGAGCATGAATTGCACCAAAACTTCTGCTGAAACTGGTTGCTAGATCTCCTTAGATAATGTAAAGAGATGTCATCAGGTTGCTCCTCATTGGAAGAAGCCTGATGTCCAACTTTGTCTTCAGATGCTTAAAGAACTGACAATTACCTTTAGACAATTGCATCAGTGCTAGGTATTCAAGAATATATTTCTGAAACAGATATTAAAAAGTTGCCCTCTCGAGGTGCTTATTTTTCTCCATAGATGAGTTAGAGAGCTTGCCAGGATTAAATCATGCTAGTTTAGCTCTAAATTCTACATATTTAAAGTCAGATGAGATAAATCTTTTTGTCTCACAACTGATTCACAGCAGAAACAAGGTAGTTCAAAGACGAGTAGGAGCAAGAAACGCTTCTGTTTGACATGCATATGATGCAAAATTAATTTAGAGGGAAAGCAGGTAAAGAATAACTTGATAGGGCTGTTCACTACTAGACTGGAAGAGATTAAAAGAATGCAGCTACCTACTCAATTCCAGTCAGGAGCAAAGGATCATCAATTAGGATGGAACTGGCCTGAATATGGAAAAGGGGACTTTTTCCCTTCATACCACAGAATCATCCCATATCCATAACATAGCAAAGCCCCCAACAGTCTGAAAGCACTTGGAAAAAGATGTCAGGTATATCAAAAGAATGAGGATTTCAGTAGCTACTTTAGTAAACAAATACAATTATTTTTGCACAACAGTGGTAAAGGGATACACTGTTCTTTTATGATACACACAGACTAGTGCTAATTCAGCTCTTGACCTTGTCATTATTCGTTGTATGATAAAGGAAAAAAAAAGCATACACTTGCCCTAAGCCTATGTTTGATTTCTGCATGTATAGCCATATTTACCTAATGCTTGTAAACAAGTCAAAACTTGCATGCATAAAATTGATATTTTTCTTTACAAATTTGTTTAGAATTTGCTCCTTCTGTTGCATGTAAAAAGTAACATCACTTTTATTTGTTGAAATGAAATAACTTCTAACTTTCTCTTTTATGTCTTCCACTTTTACAAGATGTTTCTTCTGGCAATATCAGTCAACTTTCTTTACCTCATTCTTTGTTCCCACATTGCCAATATTTCTGTGCTGCTGACTTCTGCACATATCCCCAGGAGTTATTCTGATGATACTGTGAACAGGAGACCCTGGATGTTTACCAACTCCTTACTTATTTATTATACCTGGCTCACTTCCTAGGACTCAGTGAAAACAGTGTCTGTTCTTGTTGATTGCTAAACAAACCTTGTAAGGAAACAGTCCTCCAGTGTGTCTAGGAACATTGCTTCTTCCTTTGGGACCCCATCACTGTCGTCAGGGCAACACCTGGGATGTAGTGGCTGTCTGAGCTTTTCCACAAACATCGTTACCTGCATATTTATCTATATTTTCCCACACAACCTTCAAAGGGCTATCTATTCTGGTTTTCTTGATGTTGTCTTTAGTATTTTTTGGGTTATACCTCAAAACTTGTGACTTGTGTTGCCAAAATATATGTCTACTTTATTGAAACATTCCTACATTTAATCAAAATCTTTAAATTTGAACATGTAGCTTTGACAAACTCATCAGGGATGAAACTCCAAGGTTAGAGCAAAGGTTTCCACTCCTCAAAGAATCTCTGATTCTCCTGCAGGTTGAATGCACTTGCTGCTTTTCTGTGTGTGGTATGTCCAGCATTATCTAGGGCTGAAATTTTTGGCAGTGCCTTAGGGATTTGGATGCCTATTGGCCCATTAAAATACCCTCAAAGACATTTCCAGAAGACATCCAGGAACACTCATACAGGAACAATTCTCTTGCCTCATCTCCGACTGACCTGTCATTTAAGTGCTTATCAAACATTAAAACTTGCATTACCCCAAATGCATTGTGTTGGACCTCCAAGATGGTGCTACCTTTTATATTGGTCATAGTGAACCAAAGTGTGAAGTGAACTGAAGCAGTGAAGTGCAACAAGATTTTGTATCTTATTTTACACCTGCCAGGAAATTTGTGGTTTTCCATTATTTTTCTTCTGGTCTACCTCAATTTTAAAGCAGTGAGGTTTCTATCAGAACCCCTACTGTGTAGTCACTGTTTTAAAGCTGACTAAAGTCTGGCAAAAGACAGACAACACTTCAGTTCTGAAGGGCTTTTTAAGCAACCAAAACCCCTGTCTGTCAACCCGCTACACAACATTTTATATATTCCTTCTTTGCACCACAGGTCTCTGGGGTTTGTCAGTGTAAATGTGAAACTGTCCAAACACTGGAACTCTTTTGGTGGAAAACACGGCTGGCAAAGCAGAAAAAAATCAAAGAAAAGAGGCAGCAGAGAGGAAAGGTATTAAAAAAAAAAGAAAACCACCTCCAAGCTGATGATGGTATTTCTGAACGGCATATTTTTTTTTAAAATGCTAAGTGCTATTTCTCCCTGAAGGGGCTGGATTTCTCTCATCACTTGAGTGCACAGAGCTATTAAAGAGATGACCACAGTATCAGTTCCAAGCTCCGAATGGATCCTGGTGTTTACCCCAAACAGTCTTATGACATGACCTCTATTTCTGCAACCTCCAGAAAAACCTGACAAACACTCCTGAGCATATTCCCGAGTTTTGTCACTCTCCTGTACCCACCTCACACCATAACCAAGAGATGTTGCATTTTTCCTTGTCATGAAAGATTCCAGAGCAAAGACAAACACAGAACCTGCTGAACCTTGGTGATTTCACAAAAACCCATTTGTTCCTCCATACCACATGTGACCAGAAGCCCAGCCTCTATTTCTCAGTTTCTTATCACCTGACAGATTTCCAAGACCTTTCAGTTCACTCAGTGTAAGAGACAAAGTACATCACTTACACTCAAATTCCCATTACCCAGACTGTGACACATCCCATGTTTGACTCCTGACATGACTGAGGAATCGTGTAGCACTACAGCAAGTTTGTTCTTGCACAAGCCTGTAACTACAGGGGGAGCCAACTCTGTAGCACAAGCAGTTACACACAGCTTTGATAACTATATAACCCTGGTATTTAATCTGCTGCACTGAATGCATATAATGACAAATATAAGAGCAGGTTAAGCATCCATCTGTGGTGTAGAGGGCAAAGTTGGCTCAAGTGTGAAACAAAAGATTCTGCTTACCTCAGCTGTATCAGCCTTGCAGAGAATTCACATCTTGCATCTGTCTTCTGCCTTTGCTGCCAAGGAACAGGAGAGCACCTCCTGGTCAGACACTTCCAGCCTGCTTGGCCAGTACAGGTATCATTGCCCAATGTACCCTTAAATAATGTGCTAAGTAAGTATGGACTGGAGTTTGAAGGATGTGACATACCAGGATGAGACTTCCACTGAATATGCTGGAAGTCAGCAAGCATCAGGGTCCTGAACAGAGATTGTCCATTTACTAATTAGCATTGACTACTCAATGCACTGTATGTTGTCTTGCAGTAACATCTGCTACTGGCCACAAGAACATCAGCCTTGACTACATGTACCTTTAATTGGAACAAATATAGTCATTCTGATTACTTTCATGTTCTGTATAGTCACATGGCTTGTACAATGAAGATTAACCTGCCAGATAGATCAAAAGTTGGAGACCATTTCAAAACTGGTGAAAACTCTCTTTTACACCAAATAAAACACCCAACCTGATCTAACTTCTGTAAAATCAGTGGCCCAACATTCAATATCTCAGGGGGTCTTTCCAGGCTTGTACTGGCATTTTCATAGCCCTAGATCTACCAATGTTCAGGTGAGGACTGTGGAAAAGCAAGCTTCTGGCCCCTCTCTTTATCTCTGGTGGAAGTTAACCACAACAGAGGTTAGCTATTTAGCTATTTATACAGTACTTTGGGCTGGGCTGGAGGGAGGGGGGGGGGAAAAAAAAAAAAAAAAAAAAAATCAATCACGCAGCTGTTTTGGGTTGTTTTTCTCTCTCTTACTCTGATATACAAATTAAGCCACTGATGAATCAAACATTTCATTGACAAGAACCCTGATTTATGTTGAATTAAGTTACAGCATGCAAATATTTGCATAGTACTGGATGTAGATTTAAACACAGACTCTATAAGTATTTTTTTTAACCATGAACATTTATTGAGGATAATACAAGTGCAAAACTGAAGTTTTTCTTTCTTCCTGATGAGTTGAATTAGCAAACTGTGGCAAGAACCAAACTGTTTTTGTTAAAACTTAATGTGATAAATAACTCTTGAGGACTTTTAAGATCACAAAGGCTAGTAATGTGCTTTGCTCCCACTAACTTCAAAAGAGTTGGGAACTGTGGTCTGTTTAAAAAAATATCCCATTTTTGTCCTGAAATCTGTGTTGACAGCAAGCTCCATTCAAACATTCTTCAGTGAGAAGCCAAGAGGTAGGTGCAGACCTTCTGTGGACATGTGAAGATCCACTGAGTAATGGAAGAGCAGGGAAAGAGACAAATGTGTTGTAAGCAAATTAAAAGCAAACATCTTGAGGGAAAAAGTAAAATTTTCAATGGCTTGTCCATAACTCAGAATCTGAAACCTCTTTTTAAAAATTAGCTGTATGTTGACATCTCTTGTTAAAAAGGACTGAAGAGCTGCTACAGTTTTAGATAGGCAATTGGAGAGGTCAGGTCCTCATCCAGATCCTCATCACTTAGCACTGTCTCATTCTGACAGTGTTCTGCCCAAACTATAGGATGATTTTTATGTTCAGGGTTTTTAAATGCAATTTCACTATTTATTGATATTCAAATCTATTATTTTAAGACTGTTTAACCCATCGATTATTTGGATGGTTTAAACTGATATTTGAGTCTTTGCTGGGTTGGTTTTTTTTATTATTTATTTTCAGTTTGAGGAGATTAATCTAAGTTCTGTTTTGTTATACCAGTGGTTTAACCCCAACAATTCAATTCTCTCTGCTTCAATTTCTTTACCCATCAGATGGGAAAGAGCAATTTTTATTTCATGTTTTTACAGTAATAAGCCGTATTGTTTGCAGCATGGCATAGTCTGTCTGAATTTTAGCAACACTTGAGAGCACGATGCAACTCCTTTCTTACCTTCTGTTAAATCCCATGCCCCTCCAGGGCTCTGCTGGGCTCATCTCTGTGCCAGGTAATTCTCAGCAGACAGGTCTCTAGGCTGGTTCTCCCATGTAAGCAAAGCTGTCGTGACACAAGAGCAATGCCTGCAAGGTGCCCACAAACAAAGCCATTCTTACAGAGTTTATCTGCATGAATTGGTAGAGCTTGCCCATTCCTGCCCAGTTCTTTTGGCTCAGACACCTTAATACTGACTATATCCCTTGCTATATGCTGAGTAATCTGTTGTGAAAAATGCCTCCAAAGAGGCCCCATTATGCACTCTCTCCTACCAGGCAACAAAAAAATCCTGCCTAAATGGCATGCTGATTAAAGTCCCATAAGTTTTTAAACGATTACTTACGCTTCCCAACCATTATCCAGTGACTGTTGAAGTGCCTTGCCAGAAGCCTTCTTTGCGGTGAGTAATGAAATAATGCAAATTGATGCAACCCTGTGATGATTTTTAAAGGAAGAAAGGCCTTGTTGGATGATAGGATCAATGTTGTCTGTGTGAAAGCTATTGAAAATACTTGTCAATGGGTATGTTAGGCACCCCATTATGACTGTCTTTGCAAGGGGGGTGTTGGAGACCAAAAACCGTCTTGATGTTTCTGTTTGGGCTACCTGGACAGTGATGTCATGAGTATGGAAATAGAGTAAATCCTTGATCAACTAAAGACATGGATACATCCCAGAAATATCTAAAGCTTTGGTTTCACGTGGATGTGTGTGCACTGGGTTTATGGATCATTATATTCACATGTTTTACCACTATCCCAGGATCACAGCAGAGAGGAACTGCAGCTTGCTTCGACCTCTTTATTGGCATATTCTATGGCTAGGACTGAGATAAGGACAGGGTGAGGCTCAGGTGTACTTTTTTGGTTTTAGATAATTTAGGATTTAGTAGTTTGGCAACAAGATACTCAAAAAAGTTCCAGCCTTAAGATTACCAGCTATGTGGAGCAACCATCTGATAAAAGAGAGACCAAGTGTCGAGAAAAAGTTAATAAAGACCTTGAACTTATAATGCACTTTTAATTATGACTCATACTAGGATCAGGGTTTTCTGTGGCAGCAAAAACCCATGAGCAACTCTTCAGGCGTATTTCTATTACTTTCATGACTTTGGAGTAACCCATAAATGTTATTGAAAATATGTGAAAGAGTAAAAAAATAACTCTTTCGCTTTCTTAGTTTTTCTTAGAATTGAGGGTGCTCAGTGTGTACTAGATGATGAGAGTTTTATTGGTTTCTTTTTTTGTTTGCTTGCTTTTAAATTTAGTTGTACATTATTTCTGTGAAAAAGCTTTGATTTAAAGTTGCTGCATTGCAGTATGAGGTGTGTGACTGCAAGGCTCAAGTCCCAAATGACAGACCAGCTGAGATTCCTCCCAGCTAGGTTTCATCAAAACTAAGTCTGGCAAACAGTACATTTTTATTTTGGAGATAGAATTAAAATGTTAGAAAAATATCTTGATTTGGAGTATCTGTGCTCTTGATGTTTAAAGATGTAGTTCAGGCGCCACACTGCTGTGGTTTTCCAGTGTTATTGTGTCCACAGCATTCAGTGTGAGATCCTGAGAGCTCATTCTGGTACATAAAACTGAACTGACTCTTAGCCCAAGGAAATTATTTAGAAACCCCCACTTCCTGTAAGAATCCTGTATGTATTTGGTACCTACATGCTGACTTTGGAGTCCCTGGATTCCTGCAGTGAGGTCCTTGAGCCCATGTGGAAGTAACTCAGTTTAGAAATATAATCAGGTAGTTATTTTTTCTAAGCTCTGGAGGCTCAGCACAGCATTTAAAGAATGCCTAATGTGCACAAACTTGGTTTGCCCAGCTCAGAGAAATGTGGTTGTCACTGCCAACTTTTGCATTGCTGTCATTTAACTGCATTTGGCTTTGCTGGTTTGCAAGAGAGGAATCAACAGCTCCAGAGGCCTCTATTAAAGAGAGTGCTAGTATAGGGTTGTAATAGATGACGATAGACCCACAGAACAGACTGCTGAATGTCCTAGTACCAGGAGTTATTCATGTCATGATGACATTACAGTCATCAATATATATCATATTTGTACAAAAACAAATGGAAGATGAAAAATCACCAAGCTGTAGCCCTCACATTACAAAAAGTGCAAATACAATCTCTCCTTGAGAATTTCCATAGCAAAATTAATGTCCTTATCTAGGAAATAGTCTGTGGGTACCTATTAGACTGAGGAATTATTGCTCACAACTACCACTTTGCCAAATAGAATATTCTGGGGTCATCATTGTAACAAGATCAAAATATACAAGAACGGAGGGGCCACATGGGAACCTAACTAATGTTAAGAGAGATATGGATTGTGGACTTTATTTCCAAACCCATTTTTGTTGATTGTGCACAGAGAAACAACTCTAGTAAGAGTCCCAGTAAGAATCTTCTCTCCATTTAGACTACACACACTTAGAACCAGGAAGGAGACATTGTTTAATGAGACCATGATTCCAGTTTTATCCCTGAATTGATAAGGAAAACAATGAGGACATGAAGGCAACGGTGATATTGCTTATATTCATGTGACTCCATCAGATTTCTCAGGGACCCAAAACGATTTCTGTGGAATGTGATGTTCACAATCCAGTTCAGCATTTTTGAGATCTCTTGAATGTACTGGAGCCTGCCCCAGTTTGCAGTAATGTGACTTTGATTTGCTCTTTGGCCACATGAATCGCCTCTTTCTAGCTGTACACATAGTGCTTTATCGTGTGAAAAAGCGTTCCATCCAAACAATGTGAATTAAAGGTAAAGCAGGTCTAGAGAATTCCTTCTTTGTAATAAGTTATCCATTAAATACCACTTAAGCTTTTCTTGTTTTAAAGCATATGTCAACATGATCTCAAATACTTTTTATAAAGTACTAGTAGTAAGTCATTAAAAATGACAAAAATGTCTTTAATCTATAAAAAATATTTTAATCAACAGAGATATCTTTTTCAACATAACAAAATAAACACAACCCAGACTGGGCTATCTAATCTTCAGCTCACAATGGGATGTCTTTACAGCAGAATGTCAGAATCACCAGCTAAATTCATTAGGTGCTTACTGCTCTCATGAGCTTTCAGGTATGTTTTCCTCACTACTGTGGAATATCCTAATTATTTTAAAATATTTACAAATGTCAAATGTTTTTATGCTTGTATTTCCTCAGGGGCAAATGCTTGTACTTTATGAAAGGTGGTGTGATTGAGAAACAGAAAATAACTTTTTGCTTGATCAGATGTAAGATAATGATTCAGTACCTTTCCTGAGCAGCCATTCAGAATTTCCAAATCTTTCTTTTGACTAAAATGACCAGGAATCCTGGAAAAGGCAGAGAAGTTAGGAAGACAGGAGACAAAAGAGGAGTATCTGGTAAAAATATATGAGAACATGGCAAATAGTATTTGTCTGTCTGATACGACATCATTCTTTTCTGAAGTCAATACTTTGGGACAGTTCAGTCACAGCAGAGTTAAACACATGCCCTGTTTAACTTCTAATTTTAGTTAAACACACTTCTAATTTGGGATTCAAACATTACAGTCCACGGCTGCAGTGAAGTCACTGCCCTGGTCTGATCTATGCCCAGTGTTACAGAGCTTGTAATGACTTCAGGGACAGTGGAAATCAGGTGAATCACCCTCTCCAATTAATTTTCTGTTTTTTTCTCTGATTTCTTTGGCTGATCATGAAGTGGGACAAAACTTAACTGGATGTAAGACAATATCACAAGGTGCATGCTCAGTGTGTCACAGGGAGGTAACAGTGCTTGCTGGAGGTCTGACACTGGAGAGGGACAATGAGCTGCAGTTGTTCTCCTTCCCTTCAGCCCCCATCAATGTGGCCACACTGCAAACTGCAAGGCCCTGTGCCGTGGGAATTCTTCTGTCCTTCTAGAGCAGAGACCTTGTAAAGGCCACAAACACCAGCTGGCTTCCTTGACCACAATGGAGTTTCACAAGGTTTGAGTCATGCTTATCTGTGAAGGGCACAGAGGTTTCCACAAGTAAGGAACAAACATCTTCATGTGTTAAGAAACTTACTACTTCCCACCAAAATCACAGGACTTCCTTGACTTGCTTTCACTACTCTCTATCAATTATTTTAGGGACATTTTGGAATAGTCATATATACATAACATTAATATTTTATATTGAATATTCATCCATGTGGTACACTGCATATTTGAGAAACTACGTTGAAAGGCGACCATCTATTTTTACAATTACTCTAATTGAAGCTGATCTGTATTTTATATGATGGGGCCATAATAAAGAGCAAGACTCAGCATAAAAGTTTATGATAATAATGAGTATGGTTCATAATGTGTGCTTGATCTCTATACACCATATTTTATTGTATGACAATTATCAAATGCTACTTTTCTGTGATCATTGTTTCCTTTCATGATTCTAATTGTACAGAATAGATCTCAGCAGAGGGATTTCTACTAAATGGATATATAAAGGGTTGGAAATCTCTCTGTGTTATTTCCCCAAGTCAATATTTGCTGAGATTTAGTAATCACAGTGTCTAGTAATAGACAAATTTAACTTTCATTCAGACCAGTTTTGAAAGCTGAATTTAATAGATTTATCTCTTCTCACAAATTTAAGCTATTTTGTGTTTTTAATGGAGTTTCTAATTGACAGCAGTAAAGCTTTATTTATCATGCTGACATAAATCAGAATAATCAAATGGACAATTTGTTATTTATACTTATTTCTCAGTAGAGGCTTCATGCTTTACAGATTACCACAAGTGAAATAATTAATAAAGCTATGTCTTGGTGCTGCAGACCATAAGAGGGGCTAGACCTATAACACTGACTGGTGGGCAAAAGTTGAATTGTGTTGGGACCTGGCATACTTAGCCAATGCAGAATAATCACCAAATTCTACAGGCCAACCTCAAGGCTTGTTCAGGAGAAAAAAAAATGGGTGTAAGTTCCACACCTGAACTGAATTATGGACATCAGAGAGAATAACCCAGTAGAGAAATACTGCTTTGTTGTATGGTTGTGATTATGGTATGCAGGATGGTCAAAAGGATAAAGGAAGAATGGGTTTTAGTCTGTCCTGTCTTTCAGTGTATCCAACACTTTGCCCAGTGTTGTGTTAGGAAAGGTATGGAGAACCATATGATGCACTTTGATGTGTTCTGCCTAAGGACTGTGGTCTAGTGCTGCACTGGGGGCTGCTGATTTAGCTGATCCTTGGCTGGGACTGACACACACACACAAGTCCTGTCCTGTGCTGCTGACACAGCAATTGAATGTGGTTGTTCTGAGACCCACGGTATATTCGACCCAAATCCATTTTTCAGGTAATCAATAGAAGACTGAGAGAAGCTATTCTCTTGGACTGAGGAACTTCTCTGAAGCTCTCCCTTCAAGACCAAAGATCTGTAGGTGATACATTGTCATATCTTTGGGTCATGTGATGGTCGAGATCTGTGGCTCAGAGTGTTGGGAAATTTGGTCATCCCTGACCTAGACTGGCAGGTTGTGTTTTCTACTCTTCCTGAGGACCAGGAGGACCTGTAGCTGTGATACCTACCAAGGCACCTTCAGTACAGGGAACAGCATCGTGCTTTCACCCCCTGATAATTTGCAGTCACAATAAATAAATACCTTTATTGGTAGAGAACATGTCACAAGAATCTAACATCTGTATTTGACAGTTGCCTGGTACCATATCTTAATTCCTCTCAAACCAGTAAGCATACTGTGTCATGTGCACATTTTAAACAGCCACACAAATGCACACAGATTTCTCTCAGCACAGAGGCCTTTTTATGCCATTCTTATAATAAAGGGAGCTGTAGTGTAAAGGTGAATCGCAGCTGGGAAGAAGACACTTTTTTACTCTTTATTTTCTCATACACTATGCAAAGACAGATACAAGTCACTCAGTATTTATTTTATTGCTGAGATATTTCTTCCTAGTTTATTTGCTATGTTCTCTTCAGAAAAAAAAAAAAAAAAGCAGCTAATCAATAGTTAAAAATCTTTGTGAATTTTTGCTTATTTGTGTATAAGTTGCTAGCCATATCTGTTCTTGGAAAGTAGCTTTCCTTCTCTACAAACCAGTATTCCAATAATGCTTGTATTTCTCACCTCTGGGCTGGAGAGACTATGAAAAGTATCTCCTTCTTTAACAAATCTTTTAAAACTACTCAGGCCCTTAATTTCATTATAAATTGGACTTGTACAAATCCTTACAAGTATGGTTGCCCTTTGACAGTTCTTCCTGCTTTAGTCTTAGAATAGCAATGGGAACAGGACTCTTGATCACAGCAGGAATGCGTTTATGATCATGCATTGCTCAAGTCTGTTTTTATTTCTCATTTTATGTAAAATGCTGCAGTAATCCCTTTAGAATTCCCCTCAGCTTAAATCTCAGAGACTGTTCAAGACTGCCTCTTAATGTCTCAAGAGCACTTCAGCTCACATAAGCCTCATATTCAACAGGTAAAGCCCACTTTGTTCTATAGAGATGGCTGAAGTAATGTAAAATTAAAGATTTAATCTTCTGTGGTAACTCAGACTGTCCTCAGTCCAACACAAAGACACTAAAAGTCTGTTAACTTTTAAGTAAGTAGAAAATTCTTTGATTGACAGTGGTCTGCTGTATTGATCCCAAAAACTATGCCACAACAAATTTTATTACAATTGGGTGAGAAGACTTACTGCACCCTTTGGGAACGCAAGGGGATTCATTTCACTATTAACAGGTTTTCTCCATTATAAACCTTAATTGACAGGATTTAAAGGCAATTAAAGTCGAGACCAAACATTTTAGACAAATTAAGGAAGGATTTTTTGTTTTGTTTTGTTGGTTTGGGTTTTTTAAAGCTAAATTTAGACTGAAGCAGTCAAAGGAGGGACTGGGCACTTGAGAGTTCGAATGATTGGTAATTATATGAAATGGAATATAGTCTTTATGCTTTTATTCTCATTAGGAACTTCACACAGGAGCTTAACCCATCTTTATCTTTAATGTGTTTTCTCCTAGTTAGTGGCCACATGCTTGCACAATGGACTCCACCAATTAATGTAGCCTAGACTGACATTCAAAGTAGACTAATACAGACACAGACAAACTTTGTATGTATTTCCTCAGCCACAGATGTATCAGGTGCCTCCAAAAACCTCTTTTCTTCCCCTCAGCAAACCAACAGAAGTTGTTTTAAAGTTGTGCAGGCTGGAATTGCTCACTTCTAAAAAGGCTGTCAAAAAGAATAAATGCAGCTCACAGATTACTCCAGAAGCAAAGCAGGATGTGTTTTTGGTGTTGCTGTTCTACAAGTAATTCTGATATTTTGGGGGTGCTTTTCTACCTTGAACTGAGACCAAAGTTTAAAATATATATTTCTTTATGCACTTCTGGCAAATTCCAGTTTGACAGACACCTGAATCTCAGAACCACAGTATTGTTGGACTTGGAAGGGATCTCCAGAGATCATCTAGTCCACCCCCTGCTATAGCAGGATTGCCTAGAGCACTGTACACAGGATCACATCCAGGCAGGTTATGAAAGTCTCCAGAGGAAGAGACTCCACAACCTCCCTGGGCAGCCTCTTCCAGTCTCCGTCATCCTCACAGTAAAGGAGTTTTTCCTCATATTTAGATGGAATGAAAAATTTTGTTTGAGAATAATTAATACTAACCTGTTTTCACTGTTATGGCTCCAAATCCTCATCAAAGATACAGAGGACCAGGTAGGTACCTAAATAGGGTGAGCTAAATAGCTCTTTAGACTGCATTTACTAAACCTTACATAAGATTTTCCTGAAGACAGTGGAAGCTCAGTTTGTTCATATAAACAAACACACATAAACACATATTTAGGCATCCTAATATGTGACCTGAATATTACCCAGAGTGATTAATCCATACTGTCTCTCTGCTTTAATTTGGACATGAAGACCACAGCCATTGCAGCCTGTCTACCTCCTTTAGAAATGTAGCTCTGGATCATTCCTGACCTGACCTTCCTGCTGTATTTTAAATTTAACATTTGAGAACTATAACTCTTTGGACTAAAGTTCTGAGATTTGTAAAATATATAAAGATCACAAAGAACTGAGACCTATGGGTCATTTATTTTTGCCTCTGCTTTGATAGCTTACTCACTAGAAGTACCCACCATTTTTTTCTCTACCTACCTGCTTTCCATTCCATTTCCAATCATGAATTGCACCCAAAATGACTGATTCAATGTAAAATGGAGGAAATTAATACTTCAGCTGCTCTTTCTTACCCCAAAACATCCTTGTAGCCTGTCATTAAGGCAGAAAACTTTTGGGGACGGTATCATCAAAAACTGCTCTGGGCGTTCGTGAGTCCTGCCTACTGACCTTGCACAGCAAGGGTGTGCTCTATATTGTAAGTAGAAGACTATTTTTACTTTCTTTTCTGTTTTAGATTTCAAAAAATTATTTTCAAATACCCTCAAGTGAAAAAAAATTATTACATATATATATTTGGGCAATTATATCTTTTGCCAAACCCCTTAACCCCCAAAGTAAAAATGCCCACATCTCATCTAGGTCTACTCAGCTCCATCCAAAATCGGGCACTTAGCTGTCTCAGAGCTGCAGTTTTAAATGGCTTGCTGAAAGAGATAGACAATTTCATTTTGTAAATGTAGGCTCTGTGAGCAGTGCCAGGATAAATATAGGGCTCTAATTACTTAAAGAAAAGGCAAGCAAGAGGAGGTGAAAGTTGTTCTTCCAGCATCCATCTCTCTAGCTCAGAGCTTTACAGTGTTGCCGATCACCATAGCAGCTGAGTGCCTGCTCTAAGAAAGACTGTAACAATATGGGAAGGCTGGAAAGAAAAGGCAACACATCTGAAAAATGTCCCCTAGCCCAGCTATCATCTGACCACAATCTCATGGTATTGTTTAGTTTAAAGTAAATAGTTTATAAGATGTTTTTGAATATACAACTAGAAGAACACTGGTAACATTACCCTATTTAAGACCAGTGAGTAAGTGTGGGATCCTATTAGGTCATTATTATCTTAAAGTAGGGTCTCAGATAAGTTTTTGTAACTTTTCAGGATCTCAATTTTATATCCTCAAAATAAGAGCAATTCTGTACTTTATCTAGGACCTAATACAACATACAGGAAAAACTCTGGGTCCAGGAACCAAACCGGAGATATCGCTGCTTAGTTCCTAATTGTCACATTAGAGATGCCATGTCTAGAAATTTTCTCTTCTCCTCCTCAACCACATATTGGAAATTTTTACTCCTTTCACTGGTAAAAGGTCAAAAAGGAGATGCAGAGTGCCCCAGTAAGACCAGTGGTGAGTGTGAAGCCACTGTGCTCTTTAGGGATCAGATGCATTTGATCCCCTCAGATTGAAGGAGACTGGACCTGGCTTATCTCCCTACTGCCTAAACTTATCTAGGTCAACATCTTGGGGAGATTTTCTTTCACTTCTTTGTAAAGACCCCATCTCCTGGTACCTGGTGATCCTTTAGGCACTAAAGATGATGTAATTAATATCTGCAGCTCAAATTCAATTCCAGATTTTCTTTCACAGTGGCCCATGAAATCTGCATGTAAGTGCTGAAGTGCTTGTTTAGCTGCTACTGCTTTTACAGGATAACATTCTCAACTCATGCAAATCAATGTGTGTTTTACCGCTGACTTCAATACAGATGGAATTTTTCCTTAATATCTTGAAGCTAATAGCCTGTTACTTGCTTCCAGCTATGACTGGGCAATTTTTGTTTAGCTACGAAGATTAAACATTCTTGATGTACCAGCTGAAGTTTTTATTAAATCCAATTCAAAACTCCTCTCCTTCCTACTAGAATATTCTGTTTCTCTCCTCTCCCTGGGAAATCCCATTATCTTCTGTCATATGTCAAAATATATCTATTGAGTATTGATATCAGACAACTATGAGAGACAGAATCATTCATGTATGGTATGAGAGTAGAGAGAAATGACTGCATTCTGAACTGCATCCCTTTGTAGCAATGTGGCAAAGCCTCACATGGAAATGAGCAATGCATGTAAATTACTTTTTCTAAATGGATTTTCATTAGAAGTGGAATCCAAGCAGTTCAGAAATCACTAATGTTCACTGGCAGGAGCCAAATGGCCGAGTCAACATCACTTTTAGTCTTTAGTGCCTCTTTTCTATAATGCTGAACCACTGAAATAGTTTGATCAAACTTGGCATTGCAGAAAGCATAATGTGCCAGATTAGTTAAGTCACAGACTGACTCATCCTTGGGGTATGACAAATGCTAAATGAGCTACTGATTCTCTGGGTAGCTAGGTACAGCTCCCTGTGAGATTGGGACACAGACAGTAGGAGACATTAATAGCAGGTATCTCTGTCATTCAGTTTAGTTATTCTTATTTATTCTCCGTAGGTTTCTCCTCTTCACCCTAGATGCTGATTATTTTAGCTATGGTGGAAAGGACAGAAGCTAAACACTCATAACTAAAAAAAAAAATATCAATCAAGATTCATCAAGATTTCTAAAATCTTTTGGAGCAGGACTCAAAGTTTAGATCTTAACTCCTTCATCTGTAAATACTACAACATCCAGGATCTGAAGAAATAGGTATACCATAAGCTCTAAGCAGGTTTATGCATTGAAGAGATACTGTGCATCCAGGAGTGACTCTGTCCTCAGAGCATACCTAGCAGTCAGGCTTCAGGTAGCTGCTACTGTGAAAGCAGATTCCTCACATAATACCCAAGCTCCAAAATATAGATGCTGACTGAAAGCCAAAACTTTCAGTGCCCAGTGATGTCTTTTTCAGTGTATGCATCTGAAGTATGCTTATATATTGTTATAGGAAGGTAACCTGACATGCATCTGTATCTGATGTAGAATAGAGACAGGAAACACGGTGGAGATACTTCTAGTCGTGTTTCTTGCTGCCTCTTTCAAAATGCACATCGTTTAAGTCTTAACCTGCAACTCTGTGGAAGGGCTTGCTACATTATGGCCTTCTGCTCTGCATTTGCTTTGCTCTGAACTGCTTTGGATTCAATCAGCACAATGCTCTAAATTGAAAGCTGTTCTTCTAGTTATCTTTCAAGGAAGTTTAGTTTCCATTATTATTGGCTGCTGGGAGTACTCTTACCATGACATTTGTGTGCAGAACTATCATGACTAACAGAGTCAGGACTGTCCCATCCTTGTTTCCCATAAGGTCCATGGCTTCCCACACTTCTGAATTTTTACAGAAGACAGGATTGCAGAGTTCACCTTTACAGTAATAATTGGATGACAGTGTATTTATGTAAAAAACCACCCAAACCACTACCACCACCACCAAAAAAAAAAAAAAAAAAAAAAAAAAAAAAAAAAACAAAAAAAAAAAGACCAATATTTGATAGCTTGCTTGGTTTAGATTTTTCCTCATTGTCAGAGAGTGAGACCATTATGCCTGAATCTACCTCAATGGTGCTCATCTGGTGCTCTCCTACGTGAAATGTGTTGCGAACATATTTGTCATTTTAAAAATAAAAACAGAAAATATGTTTAACATAAAGAGATAATCAGTAAAAACTGTTCAGTTATGAAATGGAGGTTCTAGTGTGCAGCCTAAAGACAAAACAACTGCTCACAATCCAAGCAGGTGGTTACACAGCAGCTAAGGTTGTCCATACTATGATGGCAGTAGATACACATGGAAACAATTATTTTCAGTTGGAAAGCAGTATCTGCATCAGTTTCCCAGGTGCATAAAATCTTAGCCAGGTAGCATCAAGTACTGGCAGCAACTTCCCATGTACTGTGACTGACTCTTTCCCATCTGAGACCAAAAGCTCCGGTACAAGTGTGACTGTTTTCTGAACTGTTATATGGGACAGTTTGAGGTGCCCCCAAACCAGAGTTTGCAACAGAATGAAAGATTTCAGAAACCTAAGCCTTGCTACTGGAATGTCTGCATGATTGTGCTCTCCAGGTCTTGGTCTGCTCTTTCTGCCCACATATCACCAGACTGCTTGACTACTGCTGAGTCTGGTGATTGAGGCTGTTGTCCTGCTAAGCAAAGGCACAAAAAGCACTCACAAACTAGGCTTCATGCTCATGGGGCAGCTGGGGTGTGTATTGCACTGTACTCTCTGGGGATTTCATTAAGGTAAGCCAAAATAAACATTGAAACTTAGCAAATTATCTGTTACTTCTGTAAATTCCATTTAGTACAGCACAAGCTTACCTTGTAGAAATAGACCTCTTTTTTATGTCCTGGAGGTGGTAGCAACTTGAGGCAGTTCATGACAAGAGCTTCCAGAGCAATAACAAAAGGGCTGAAGTGTACTTGAAGAATGTAGATAAAGGTTTGAATAGCACCTCTTGATCAGCAATAGCAATCCTTCACTACCCCAAACTTTGCCAAATTAATTCCATAAATGCTTTAGTATTAAAATATTGGTAAGCTGGAAAAGTTAGGTTTGGAGAGTGGCATTTAGCAGTTTCTGAACTGCTAAATGTTCAAGACACTCAAGCCTTTAATGAAGGCAGGTATGGTGTCAAACTAACAATCACAAGTTCAGAAACTTCTAAGTGAAATGAAAAACTGCTCCCTGTCCTGGTATCTAGAGAGTATAAGGCAGGCCCACAAAGTAGGAAACAGCTACTGCTACTGATGTCTCATGAAGCAATGAAATATGCTTGGTGTTCACTTTCCAGGTCTGTTAGTCACACAAATACCACATCTTGCTTCAGCTAGCAACAAGACACACTTTACCCAATAAATTGACCAAGCAAGGCTATTCATTTGACCTTAATTACCCAAGTGTTCACCCAATACTATGCAGACAGACAACATCAGTTGACACATCAGTCGTGCTAATAGTGATACTTAGCACTCGCTACCATTTTTCATCTTCAAAGCACTTTCCAAATTTTACTTAATATCTTTGAAGATACCAAACTGTTTGCTGATATTTCACTGATAGTCTCTGCTCTTTCCAGAGCAGAGGAAAAGATGCTATTTCCTAATTAGATTTTAGTAAGGACACTACTGACTTCCCCTTCTCATCTGGTTTTCAGTATCCTTCTGTTTCTAGCATTCTGACCTCTTGCCAGTCAGCACCTGGGGAATTAATGCTTTACTTGCCTTTTAAATTGCAGATAACAAATTGTCAAAGTAAAACCTGGTCAGGTTTTTTTTTCAGACAAATTTAAATGTTACACCCTTAACTTTCAGAACTTCAGTCTCTTTACTAGGTAACAAAGTAGTAGTCAATTTATTAAAAAAAAAACAAACAAACTTGCTGTTACAGGTTTTCTGTCTTTAAAAAAACCCCAAACTTTATTGGTAGAGTTTCCTGATTTTTGTGTTTGTTAGAGTCTTACAAACATTTATCAGATGCTTAAATTATAGGCCACTGTTTCAGTGGAAGCTTTGGCAGGTTGTTGAAATATGGATGTGATTCTTTCATGCTTTCATAGTGCATCTAAAGTCACATACTGTATATTACATATCAGCGGCACTGCTGCATCTGTCACCATCAAAGGTGAAGGGGCTATAGGCAGAGTGCACTCTAAAGTCACAAGCATTTCCACTGTGGTCATGAAGCTTGTCACTTAAGCATAAGAGTGTATTTGAGGGGAAGAAAACAAAGAGTACATGTATCTGCAAAGAATGGCTTTATCTTATGAAATGGGAAGCAGCAAAGTTTTAGAAGATAGGAGGACAGTGCTCTGATAGTTTTACAAAGCAGACAGGGAGCAAATTGTCAGGAGACTACTCTAGTGCTCTCTGGGCCACTCAAAACTTGTGCCTTACGCTACATTATAGAACTTTCACTTTTTGACTATTAAATGACCGAGGCATTAAGGAAGATTGATTTCCATCCAGTTCTTTTAATTTAGTTCCAATGTCTCATTTCTTCTAATTCCATTTTAGCTGTAATCATTCTTCAAATATATCTATCAGACACAGCACAGCTTAAATACAGACACACACTCACACAGCACACATGTGTGTGTCTGGCTGTATATTTTCACCTGCAGCTTAGCAAAGAGTTGAGCCCAGTGCATTCTATTCAACAAAGCAGTTAAAAGTAAGGATAAGGCTGAAGCCAAGCACATTGCAATTAGCCATGGGTTGTTTAATGAAAGGTTGAGATGAAGTACTTTTACTGATACCTTATAAAGTATAAGAAGAAACCTCCTTTCACTAACTTTCTGAGATGCACAGAAAATCTATTTCAGGCAGACAGTGGATACTTCTGCCAGCAGAAAATCCATCTGACCTAACTCTAATAGGATCTAAAAACAGTAACAGTGAGAGAAACACCCAGATCAGAAATACTTGGTAAAGTTGTGATCAGCAGCCAGTGTACCTGTTTACTTCTCTGGGATGTTCAGGGTGAGCTTCTCTAAATAAATAAAATCTGTATAAAAATACAAACATACCCCACCACGCACCCCTCCCCCCTCC
>JAOEGS010019391.1:0-35423 GCA_025447755.1 Corythornis vintsioides
TGGAGGGGTTTCCAAGCCCTGGAGCTGTGGTGCTGAGGGCCATGGGGCAGTGGTGCCCTGGCAGGGCTGGGTTAAGGCTTGGACTCAATCATCTTAAAGGTCTCTTCCAACCACAGTGATTACAGGATTATTAAAAAATTTTTTTTTTTTCCCCATTTTCAAAGACAGCCAGTAAATCACAGCTTTTTCATTTGAAAATCTGCAAGTCTTTCATATCTTCTAACCCATCTTAAGGCTGCAGTTTACCACTCAGTTGTCCCTTCTCTCAGAAGCAGCCTCTCCCCTTCCTTCACCTCTTTAAATACATTTAGCCCACAGCAGTCAGGGAGTGTGAGTAGAAATAACAAAAGAAGTGCACATGGCAGAAGTGCCTAAAGTACCTCCCACCCTCTACAGCTCACACAATAAAACTAGGGGCATATTTGCTAGTTACCTGTGACAGCAGCAGGTAAAATAACAAAGCATGTACATAGCTTAAAGGTGTGTGACTACTGGAACCTTCTCACCACAGAGGACAAAAGTATTTCAATGACAGCTGAAGGTGAAAGGCACAAGTGGCTGAAAGCTAAACCTGAAGCCAAGTGGTATCAAGAGGTCCTCATCCCTGTACTTGACAAGAAGAAGGTTTATTGCAGTGGTTGTGGCAGACTTTGGTCCCTCATGATAAACACTCCTGGTCTCAGGAGCTGCACCAACCTGAAGATGAAAGCTGAATCAAGTTGTGATGTCCAACACAGGCCAGGAACAATCCTAATCACCTAAAGCAATTAAAATATTCAGACAAACCAGACTCTGGAGGTTTAACCTATTTCAAGATGGTGTGAAGCACGTATTTAGCTCAAGGAATGTCATTAAATACTCCCCTGCTTCAGCTTCACCTTCAAGTCAATTTGGAATACAGCTGCATGATCCTCCAAACAAGTTCATATTTCAGGTGATTTTAGCAAAAATAGCTTTAGTTGGCCTAGATGATTCCCCCCTCCCCCTCCTCCCATGTTTTACTATCAGCAACTGTATGGTTTGTACAAAAACTTGGTACAAAAATATGCAAAGTATAAATTCCATATATTGCATCCCAGCTTAGACAGGCATAGTCAACAGAGGTTTTTTTGTTGAACTGAGGTTTATCTGAAACTGCCAGAAAAAAACAGAGTGCAGAAGTCAGACCAAGTCTGCCAGAGGTGTAGGGCTGGAAACCCTGCTCAGCCCATCACAACTCCTTCCAGTTTACACCCATCCAGTCCAGCTGCTGGTCAGGGAGAAGTGAAACAGCACAGGCACCACACAGTGATGGCACAATCCAAACCCAGTTAATTCACCCCTGACATGATTTGCTTTGCACCCACCCCGGTGCATTATATACAGTCAGATCTCCCCTTCTCCTCCCTTTAAAGCACCACCACCAAAACCCTTCCCATTCACAAGTGACTCCCAACATCTTGTGCATGTTTTATGGCAAACAGCAGAAGGATCATCAAACCAACTGGTTAGATTAACAAAACCATTCAGTGGTGTGTTACAAACACACGTGCAAGTTTCTCCTTGTTCAGGCTACAACGCTTAGCATCAGTGGAAACAGTCCCATAAAGCACATTCTCATCCTTGTCCCATGGTCCAGTTCAGACAGCACAGCAGGAAACCTTCAAGCAAAACATTTCTTCTGCTGCCCCTCAGGCTCTGAGCAGTTTCTCCCTGACACAACGCGCACACAACAGCATCTTCTCCTTTAAAAAAATATTTAATGCTGCCAAAAGGTAGAAAAATACAGTAAGAATGGCAGTACAAAACAAAATATCTCCTAATTGATGTCTTTTACATCTCTCTACACGAATACAGGCATTGTAGAAAACACAAGGTGGCATTCTGTTCTGCAAAGCAGGAGCTGCTGGTGGTCTTCGTCCCCTCGCTGCGGTTTACGCTGTAAACAGAGAACTGAGGTCCTCCTGGTACTTAACAGACCTCACTTTTTTTGTTCCCGAAGAGGGGGGGGGTTCATGTCTCGCTTTGCATGGCAAGAATGTGCAGTTTATAGCTGCAGAATATTCACAAGTCTTGCAGGTTTAGGTGTCAGTCAGTCTGGGCCTGCGACATACAACGCAAAAGAAAGTCACCGGTTGAGTAGACAGCAGAGAACACAAGAAAAAGCACTGACAGCAGGGGCTGCAACTCCCTAGAACCACCAAACTGCTGCTCATGCAACCCCTGCAGCAAATACCCACTCTCCTCTGCCTGCAGCAAGCACCCTTGGCTTTGTCAGGACCTGTTTCCATAGCACAGTGTAAGGCTGGAGCACAGTGCAACTTGCAGGGGAGCTTCAAGCAGAGCTCTGGTCCAGCTCACCACTTACTACAGGCAGCTGCATGTCACCCCAACAACACCAACTCTTGTGGCTATTTCTGGTGTGGAGTTTCTAGGCTAGGGAGGAAAACAGCACTGGATGTTTTGTTCTTAGGAAAAGGAAGGTTCTGCTGTGAAGGACAAGGAAAAAGACCTTGGTACTTCAAAGGTGCTACAAGTGAAATGCTTCTAAGGTCTGCAAGCACTACACTGATTTATAGAGCAGCTTTCTTTAATCACATTAAAAAGCTACTTCCAAGTATTTGTCCTTCCAATTTAAATAAAGACTCAGACAGAAATGCAAGTTTGAACACATTTATTTTTTTGTACATAAAAATGAAAGACTGACCTAAAACTTTGGGGGAAAACCATAAAAGCCCAGGAAGACTAGTGTGTGCTAGGGCAGCTTTGCAAATTTACCCTCTGACTTAAGCCACTTGGCCAGGCAGGAGACATTCTCTTTTGTCAACATTAAACCTGAGTCGCTTGAGGACTGCACAAGAAACTAAATGATCTGCAACACCAAACAGTGAACTAAATAATCTGATTAACATTCATTAGACTTAAAGCTGCCAGGCTTTTTTAATCACCCACACAACTCCACCACACATTGACACTCTGCCCTTGTCAGTGGGGTATCAACTGAGGTCAGTAAACCATTTTACTCAGGTTGAACAGAATCAGCTGAAGTTTCACTTGCAACAATTTACTCCCATAAATTAAATCTGTAATTCTTTTTTTCCAAAAGTGCTACTTCACACTCAATTCAATTAATTGTTTTACTTGGTTCATTTCAAGACCAGTACAGCTGTATTGGCACTCTAAGTGGACTGTTCCTGCACCAGAAACATCAACAGAAAACCTAAAGGACTCATTCCTAATTTGCAAACCCCTTGCAAAGGGAGGGTCCCAACTATGTTAGTGGTTAAATCAAAACGTGCCTCACTTGTCCAGTCCTGTCCACCTGAGAGCCAGATACTGCTGGGTCAAATTCAAGGAAGCCCACTGGGCATCCAACATGATGCACTGTCAGAAGAGAGGGGAAAAGCCACCACAGTAACACTCTAGAACACGTGGACCAGCCAGCAGCTGGCCAGAAACCAGGGGTCAGAAGACAGATCCTTCAGTTCTACTCTGAGCAAATGATCTCCTGGAACATACTAAGGGATTGCACATTTAATTTCCCTTCCTATGCTCATAGTGTCTTGGACAATTCACTGTTTTGTCTAAGACTCATATTGGTCCTGAAATTATTTAGACTCTCAAAGGAACCAAACCATGTTTCTACAGATGGACTGTGGAACGTGCAAGTCCAGCTTTGCTGCATCAAGAAGTGTGAGAAGATGCAAGATGGTGCCTCCCACCCTGCCTCACTCAGAAGAGGAGCTGCCTGCTAAGGATTGAGACACCAAAAAAAGCCAGAATTTACAAGATGGAATCTGGGAAAGAATAAAAAAGCCCAAGTGACAACTTGACAAGCCAGTTAGGGCTCAGGGTGCTGGTGGCTCCAGAAATCCTCCTCGTGCAGATAGAAAATCAACAAATGACTGTGATTTCAGTGAAGGTTTTGCCTGCACTTCTCCCCCTAGCTGCTTTTAATTACTTGGAATAAAACTGGGCATATTTCCTTGATAAAAGCATTTCATTACATTCCATGTCTTTTTCTCTAGCCAACAATTTCTTTTCTAAGGCACCTGTATTTACACCTACTGTCCATTAGAGCTGATACCCAAACTCTCCTTCCCAATTTAAAGACAAAAAAGAACCTTTTGCCAAAACTTTTGTTGCTCAAGTTAGTCCAGTTGTAAAAATGAAGCAGTATCTTGAAACACATAAGCTGCTGGCCAGCTGTGTCCCAGCAGCAAGTCATGCTGCTCTCAGAGCTGCACAGATGATGGGTAACACCAGAGGACAAACTGTCCTGTCCAAACTCAGAGCTGTATGGAACTACGACTTGTTTTGCTTATCTGGCCCCGGAGTGTTTGTTTACTATCTCAGCAGAGGGGTCCAAAATAGTATTGGCTGTTGTGAAATGAGAATTTCCAAGAGTAAACTCCTCTCAGCTTTGCGTAGCACATGGCAGACTGTTTGGGCCCCGTGCCTGGTATGTTACTACAAAGCCTGGATGTACTGGAAATCTTTCAAGTTAATTCCTTTGGGTAAGGAGCAAAATAATTAGCTAGCTCTCTTAGTATTTTTCAGCAGTGAATCCACAAAGTGCTTGAAAAGAAGGACAAAAGGAAGAAAAACTAATTTAAAAAGGAAAAAAAAAAAAGACTCCCTCCAAAACTCCACCAGAACACAACTAAGCTAGGAGAATGGAGCAGGAGAGCAAGACCTGTCTGAAGTTACCCAACAAGACACTGCTTGAATAACTAAACCCCAGGTTTCCAAGCAGACTCCAGCACCACCAATCCTGAGGTCTCACCCTGAGTGACAGCCCCGGAGAGCCACGGTCAGTCCCTGCCTCAGAACTGAAAAGGCTTTGCCTTGAGCTGCTATTGAGTGTTGCCACCCAACACTCAAGCCTTTCCAAGTGCCTGTAGCACAGGCATTCCCCAAACCATCAGTGTTTCCAGTTGTGCCTCTAATACAGCTCCAGGGAGCCCACACAGCAGCTCTAGACTTTGGGAAGCAGCAGCTCAAAGCTGAACACAGGGGCAGAGGAAAATACTGCCAACCACCTGCTGCCTGGGAAAGACACCCCTAGAAGGCCAATTATCATTTCCTTTGATGTGCTTTCTATACCTATTACTGAGTTTTATTCTTGCTAGCAATTCCAATCTATAGACACACAAACACTACGTTTCACATTTAATGGAATGTCAGAACTTGAACAACCTTGGCCTTCAAACAGTAGCTGAAGTCTCAATACATTAATCAACAGTGCAGTGGGGGCTAAAGTCTCAAAAGCCTTAAAAAAAAATTATCAAAGTTCCAAGCCTGACTTAAATAATGACAACTTAAAAAAAAAATAATAATAAATAAGGAATGCAAATTAACAGAGTGGAAATTGGGAAGTGCTTCATCAGACCCCTAGCTGCTCATATCATCAATTGGAGAGTCAAAATATGGGGAATGGTTGCACTCTTCATGCACAAATGAGAATTACATTTAGCTTCAAAATCAATTTCTTTTTTTTTTTTTTTTGGTCAGAAATTTATACAAACTGAGCTTTTTTTTAAAAGGTACAGTGAACTACAAAAAGATTAAATATGCAATTATAAAATATATTTATCCTAGGTCATAAGAATATAAAATGTTTATGTTCATGTCACTAGTACATTACACATTACACACAATTAAGGATAACTTCTTTTGCATTAATAACGTAAATGATACAACACTGTTTATTGCTTGTGTCAGGCATGTCAAGTGAAATCCAGCCAGCCTTCAGTAGCTGAACCCCTGTGGGTAAGGGTTTGCTGAAGATCTGGTAGAACACCCTCCTAAAAAAAAGTGTATAAACAGTTGCAGCAAGTTTGTACCTGCCCTTAGGAACAAAAAAACCCATCGGCTTTGTTGGGGGGGGCAGCAGTTCAGTTTTGTAAGTACCTGCAGTGGAAAGTCCTGAGATGTTGAGATGGGATCAAGTTTACATCACTTCTCTAGTGTAGGTAACAGTCTGTACCCATTCCAGGTGGAAGGAGCTTAGTGCCTCAGGTCACAGCCCTTAGGCATCACCTGGCAGCAGAAGGGGCTGCTGGAGCAGACAGGCTGTTTACTTACAAGGAATGTTCTTGAAAATACATTTTCCAGCAAGAATAAATGCCAACTAAAACCAGTGTACCAAACCCAATCTTAGTGAGAATAGGTTTCCAATATAACCACCTTTTTCTTTTTCTTTCAGTCTCATTTAGCTTCTGCTTCATCTGCTGCAGCTTCTGCGCCGTGGTGGCTTTTCTGTCCTCCCGCAGTCGCTTCCGGACGCTGCTGCAGACACAACAGACAGAAACATTCTCCTTCAGCTGCAGCTCAGGGGAAAAGGCTTTGAATACACTCAAACCCCTGCCCAACACACTCCCAAGAGTTAATGCACCAGCACCACACAGCAGGATAGAAAATCGAAACCAAGCAATCTTTACTCTTTTTTAAGCACCTTGACGCGGAGGTTTCAGGTCAGTGAAGCCCCCAAGTGGCAGATAGAACAATCTAAGTGGTGCTAAGTGCTGCAGGGCACAGAACTGGCTCAATTCTCTGAGCTTAGACTCCCAGTGCCCCACTGGGTGGCTGAGCTTTTTTGCACAGAGGCAGTTTCTCCACAAACCTCAGAGGACTGCAGTGAGAGCTGGCACCAATCTGTCAGCTCTCCATCCTGACCTACTCATGTCTGCAGGCAGATTTAGTGCTGCTCCTCTTCAGCTCTAAACCAAATTTCCATCAAGGACACAGGCTACAACTCCACTGTGTTCTCACCCTAGCAGGGCCACCTGCAGCTCTTGGTCCCATGGCTATCCTCCCAGTCTCTACAGAAGCTTAGCTCTGCCCCAGTGCTTTGACTGCCCAATCCCTAACACCACACTCACACCTTCTGAGCCTCAAAACACCATCCAAACAGGAACAGAGGAACCCACCAGGGCACTCAGTCATTGACAGGTTATCTCCAAATCCCAGCTTGTCAACAGGGAACTGCTGCATCTCAGCCCAGACTGCAGGCCTCTGGGACAGATGCTGCCTGCCCCTGTGCACCCATCAGCTCAGCAGACCCCAGACCAGATTCTGTCTCTGGCTATGGATCCATATTTGTTTTTTCTTCTCCTTTAATCAGCAAATTAATCACAAGGAAAAATGGAAGTTGTCTTTTAAAAATAATAAAGACAGTAAAATACAATCTGCCCTCTCTGAAGAAAAAAGTTTTCTTATGCTAGGAAAAGCATAGAAGAGTTCAGTGTTTGAAGAGAGCATCTGCCTTCTAAATGGTTTCTTCATCTTGCCTACCTTTCAATGCTCCCATCTGTGATATCTTGAACTTTAGTGGACAGGTCAGTATTTATTTTCTCCATCTGATCATTGTTCTCCAGGCCTATGCTGTTGCCATTGTGCTTCTCTTTGGTTAGTCTGGTTGAGTGTGGAGGGGACTGCTCAGAACTTGGTGCTTGGTCCTCCCTTGAGAGCTCCTTCCACCGTTTCTGGGAACAAAGAAGGCATTTCAAACATTCCCCTAACACTAAAGGCAGGACAGGCATGGAAACTGATCAAGAAATTGCTAGATCAAGAAAAAGTCAGGCTCAGTGAAAATGCATCTCCTCCAACAACAATCCCTTTTTGTATCTCTCTGGGATGATGCCACTGTGAAGGTAGGAGGCTGCTAACTTGGGGGTTTGTACTGCCCACAACAGCTCCACAATGAGAAAGCAACTTGGATAGTCCCCAACACCTTCCCTCTCCCCTCTTGCTGCCTGTGCTGTGACCTCACATGGCTCCAAAACACAGCAGGGCTTTGTGTGCCAGAACTGCCTAAAAAGAACTGGAAAAATCTGCTACACCAATGAAAACAAACAAACCAAACAACTAGAGTTTATTTAGGCCAAAGTCATGGCCTGCTATTTCACCTAGAGGTCCATTAACCCAGAGATCTAGTGCATCATAAAACAGATTAATATTAGACTTGTTTTGAGCTGGAATCTGAAATGTAAAGAAAGAAAAACAAAACAGATCAGAAGTAAAACTAGTTTGCCTGATCTCTGTCCTAATGAGTAACTGTTCCAAACACAAAGTCTGAAGGATTTATTTCAATGAAGTTTCTTGAGAAAAAAAAAAAAAAAACAACTAGAAATATAACAGGAAAGTAAATAATTGCCCCTAATAACCAATTTTCTTTGCTCAGACAATCAGTCTATATAGAATACTTGGGTGGGGGGAATAATCCCTTACTTCTAAATGTCTGTAAGAAAGATGAACTGCAAATGGACTCCTCAGAAACAAATGCTAGATTCTTGCCTGGAGAATGAATTCAAGACTGCTGGTCTAAACTAAATATCAAACTCAAAGGGTGATGACAAGAAACCCCAGCTACTTATAAATGAACTGCTGGCAGAATGAGCTGTAGCAATGAACCAACTCCTCCATCACAGAGGAGCTTCCAGCCTGGATCTGGAATTCACAAAGAGAATGCACTTCAATTCACAAGGGAATTCACATACAATGCACTTCACTCCCAGGGCTTTTCCTTGTTTTATCTTCAACAAAAAACCCAAAGCAAAAGCAAAAGGCTAATTATTTAAATACCACAGTTACATGCTTTAAAATGGTTCAGAACTGATTCTCAACCACTGTGAGCAGTTTATGTTTCAATATACAGAGCTAAGTATTTACCTGCATAGTTGAATCCCCCATTATAAACTTGGCTCCTTCTATTACAGCCATATATGAAAATCTTAGTTGATCTGGAGTCTGAATAAGTCCCATCCTATATTTCCTCATATCCAGCAATACCTTCTTAATATCTACAGAAAATGGGTCCTTTTTCTCCATCTGCAAAGGAAGTTACATCAAAAACATCACTGCTACTGATACAGACAGGCAACCTATATATAGAAAAAATAACTGCAAGTAAAAACGAGTTGTAAAACTCCATTGGAAAATGGGTTTCTTCATTAGAAATCATTTGATGTGTTAATTTTGTGTGTAAGTTTTTACATGAAAAGTTGACCCCCTAATGAAAGCTTATTATGAACAAGTCAACAAACATGTATTCACCAAGGAAATCAATACCCTAAGATCAAGTCTTAAAATTAAAATATATAATAGATATAAAAGATGCTAAATATCCCAAGTTCTCATCCTAGATCAGATTCCAAGCTTAAGAAGAGGGGCCTTCAGACCTGCAAGACTATTCCACATTCAGAGGGAAAGAAAGAGACTTAAGGAGTGGATTGAGATGACAACTACGCAAGTTCTTTCCCACCAGTGGTGGACACTGAACAGGTTGCCCAAGCTCATACTGAAGACAGTGAAACCTGCTGGTGAAGAAGGCCATCCTGGGCAGGGACTCAGGGTGCCAGGAGAAGGGGTGACTCAGAGGGACTCACCAGGAGCAGACAGGTGTCCACCAAGGAGAAGGTTCCCGAGCGCCCTATCCCGGCGCTGCAGTGCACCACGGCCGGGCCGTGCTCGGGGCTCAGGGAGCCAGACTCCCTCACCTTCAACAGAAAGTTCAGGAATGAAGCTGGGGATTCAGGAACTCCAAAGTCTGGCCAGGTAGTATAATGAAAATGAAAGATCCTCCTGGACTCGCCACTCTAGAAGGGAAAAACAAACAACACAACTAGGAAGGGTCTGGTTTCTGCTGAGCCAGCATGTTTCCCAGGCTAAATCAACAGCCATTGTCTGTTTTCAACCTCCCAGTCAGACAGTTCAAGAACTGTCTTGGAACTTGCTCCAAGCTGGATGACAACCAACAGTGCAACCTGAAGCAGTTTTTCATCTGAGTTTGTAGCTTTCCCATTTGCAGTTATTATCTTACATTTCTTCTTTTCCTTCTTCAACAATTTCCATTATAATATTTATTTGCTTTACTACTTGGTCCCAGATATTCTTTTTCTGTCATTAATGGCTGACAGCAGTTAAAGGAGGATGCCAAACCCATGCAGTTGTTTTAGAACCACATGGTTCCTCTCTATCACAACCAACTGCCTGCAAGCATTGAACCAACAGCAGGAGTGTTTGGATGGATCTGAAAGCTCTGGTGGCAAATCTGGATTGTGTTGTCATGGAACTCACTTCAGACCTGCTGTGAAATGCTACTCCTTGTCACAATGACTTTGAAACCACTCAATCACTGATTTAGCTCAGGAATTTTATAGATTCAGTTGGTTTTATCCTCCCTCTGTTTTATCTTATTTTCCACATAGAATGAAACTAACATAAAACTCCACAAAGCTGAAACACAAGAAGATTCAAAATATCAACGGATTCCAGAAAATCTATTTTTCCTTTTCAGCAACTGTAAAGCACAGCTATGAAATTCAAATAAATTCTACTGCTCTCAATCTGCTCAGTCTGTTCCAACTTCTTAAGAAGGATGACTTATGAAACTGCTTTCTGATATTAAAATAATCCAGTTCATGGTTACCCAGTAACAAAAACACTCTCCAGTTTTGTCTTTTGCCTTTAATTGCCTGATACTGAAAGGCTGCCAGTGCTTCCACAAACAACAGTGGATATTAAACTGAAGCAGGTCACTCTCAAATGCAGTTATCTTCCAGGAATAGTTTGGCTAAAAGCTTAGCAAGGACAAGAAGACTCTGATCCATCATACTGGGAAAAGGAGTACACATTAAGATTGCAAAGGGGGGAGGGGAAATAAAATCTACCAATATACCAAGGCCTAAACTGTACAAATGCACTGAGATTTTTTTTTTCTTATTTGTCTGAAGCAAAGAATTAGAAAGAAGTTCACATTTTCACCTGAGGTGATCATCACTCTTAAGCAATTGCCTCTAAGAAAAATCAATCAATTTACAAACAAAACTAAGAGGAAAAGGGGAGAGGGGCTACATGCACATAATGGGCAACACAAAGGTGAAAGTTGTTTCTTCTGAATCTCACTGATCCTTTGAAGTGGTGACTGATTCTCTCCCCCTGAAGATTCTCCAACAGCATTCCAGATTAAAACCTCCCTTACACCTTAAGATGGAAAAAAAAATGGCCTTATTTATAGAAAACAAGAGGTTTTCCTCTCAATTCCACACTATAACAAGCACCAGCATCCTCCTCCTAATGAAAGCTGGCAGGTGGCCACGTGCCACCCTGCTCACACTGGTCTGAAACAGGTATTCCTAAAGGAGTGCTGGTGTACAGCTCATCCAGCTCTAACCCACACAATTACCACTTTCTTCTTCCTTCACATTCCATGGGAATGTTTTATCCATCCCACCACTGTCCTTCAAAACCACCCTGTGTCTCCACCTTTCTTCACCAGTCCCATTTCAGTGCACTGGAACTGGCTGGTCTTTCAGCTTGCAGTTTCTAATCATACAGCCAAATCCCATCTGAGGATCTGAAACCTCCCACGTTTTCTCTCTCCCACAGAACAGTTCTTTCAAGTGGTGCTTGGCACTCAAGCTGTTCAGCTGAAATAGTGTCTGTGTGTGACTTGTAGCACCCTTTCTTACAGAACTCCCCTGTGCCATGCACACAGCCATCACTTCATGTAAGTGGTGCAGGAGAAAAGCTTTGGCTTACTGAAGATTCACAGCTGCTGGTGGGCATAAATTCATTTGAAAGAACACTAGAAAACTAGATATTCTTTTAAAAAAGAAAAAGCTGGACTTCAAGACTCAGGCAATAATACAAAATTGAATGTGTGTTGTACACAGGGAACACATTTCTGCATGGTAACTGGAAACCTGCTTGTTCTCTGGTAACCACAACATACTCCCCAAGACTAGGTACCAAAAAAATAAATTTAACATAGTTGTGGGTGAATTTAAACAAAGAGTGAAGCATTCCAGTGAAAGCTTCAAGAGGGACTGAGATAAGCTTTCAGTAAATAGCCAACAGAGCCAAACTGGATCAAGTCAGCAAGTTCCCACAGCACTGCACAGCTCTCCCCTGCCTGCTGGCCACTGAACAGCAGCAGAGGGCCACCAAGCCACCAGCCATGCTCCAGTTACAAGCAGGCAGCCACACACAGGCTTGAGCAGAAAAATGTCCTCAGATTAACTTTCATCACAAAGAGCCTTGTCCTGACCTGTTTACTAACTGCCTAATCATTCAAAAAGCCACAAAAATAAATCTTTGAACGAGTTTAGGTTGTTCAGAGAGTATCACCCTGAATGAACCATTGCCAAAGTGGTATGAGGACATCCTATGAGTTAAAAAGCATGTGTGTGGTGCTTCAGAAATCCCTTCAAAACACTCCAGGAATGAGATAAACACACACATCAGTACAGGGACACCCCTAGAGCCCAGAACATCACCTGCCTTCCAGTGCTTGCCTCCACAAACAGAAGATCCTCAATCTTTGGGCACTGTAAATGAGCAGCAAAGCAGAATTTGTCTTCTTGAACTGCTCTCCTGGTGCTCCCAGTGGCCAGGACAGGGAGGGCCACTGAACAGTCTCTGCAGCACCTTCCTCCACACAGAGGCTTGGCACTGAGCTCAGAACTCATCTTGCTAATGGGTTTTTCCAAATATTTGCAGAGGACTTAAGATTCCACTTGGGGTTTATTAATGGTCCTTACTCTAATGCATCATACCATTCATGTCCCATCAAATCTAAAGTTCATTTTTTCTACTGCTTTCTCCTCCAGCAAATATTTTCTTTACAAACCTCTCCCTTCAGCTGCTTTCTAGGAACCCAGACTCTGCAAAGCTCCTCCAGCAATTTCAATTCCTTTCCACTGCTCCATTTCCTCACCCAGACAATCCCTGGTTTCCATCAAGTGCTGATGCTTCCTGGAATTCCCCAGTACCAACACTGTGCTTTAGAAGCATTCACTCACTACATGCCCCTGTATCATCCTCCAGGCTGAGTTGCCACATCACAAACTACAGAAAACAAAAGTTTTCTCTCTGAAGACCAGTGCTTCTATTTGTGACAAGGAAAGCTAAAAGCAGCAAAAAGGAATAATATAAAAATACATATTCAGCACAGGGTGGAGCCTTCCAGAAGTCAGCTGTCAACATCTAACTTTCAGAAGAGCTGACATTGACACCAACAAAGTGATGGAAGATCCACAATGAACCACTGTGGAAAGGCAGCTTCATATGTCTAGGTTCTAAATCACAGACTGGCTCAGATGGAATAAGGAAATTCCACAGTAATCACCAGCTAGGAAAAGCACATTAGAAATATTTTCAGCACCTACAGAAAATAAACTAATTAAGACCATCTCCTCCCCAAGCTTTACTGGACAACATCAGCAGCAACAGCAAACACAAATGTTTGCCTACAACAGATGTAAACATATCAAGCTGCCAAATGCCTTTATCTAATCCAAAAAACCAACACTGCCCCCTCAAACCCTCCTGTACTTCTAACTGCTCTTTAATACAACTACCAACAATAAAAACAGCCAAATATTCAGAGGTCGTTTCATTGGTACCAACATCAAACAAGCACTTTGCATAAATATTTTTCTTTTGCTTATGTGTTACAGAGATTTGTTGCAGTAACACAAATGTGAGTTCAGAACAGTTGTATTATAAAAGACAGTTCTAGGCTTCTCTGCTTTCACAGAAATACTGAAACTTCCTAAGTATTCTTGGAATTCAGAGTATAATTTGTTCCTGACTCATCTTATATTCCAGGAGTCAAGTGGCTAAATGCCTTAAACTCTGCCTCCAAAGTCCCCTCCAGAGTAACTTGTATAAACACAGTTCAGCTCACATTTCAACTTCCTGGGAATACTCAGTTCCCACAATTTTATGGTATAATGCCCAAGTTGTTAGAGAAGGCCACCCTTCACATTCACAGCATTATTCTAGAAACCAGGGAGGTTTTTTTGAGTAACCAAGTCTATTCTAGCTGGTTTAGATTAGAAATTTTTCATCTCTTTCCTTTGCCTTGGCTGTCAATAAACAACCAACTAAACAGAAATTCTTCAGGTCAGTAGGACAATTTCATAAAGCTCTCCCTACACTGAACAGACCAAGGAACAACACACCAAGTTTTCTCATGCTGAGCTCCTGAGAGAGGTGTCAAACTAAGAAACTTCATCTCCAAGTACCAAGAATATACTATAAATTCAAATCATTTTGATGAATTATATCAATATTTCATTGTATAAAGCAACATGCAAAGGAAACAACTCCAAGTTGTCCTTTCCTAAATTCAGTGACAAAACAACCTTGACTAAAACTTGCCACACTAGCACTTTCCATTAACATAGGTTTATAAGGAGAATATCTTACAAGACATAGCTGGAACAAACAGACAAGCTCCTCAGCCCTGTCTTCAGCTCTGAAACAGAATTGCAGCAAATTTCTGTTATTCAAAGGAATCAGAATTTTCAACTCCTAGGTTCCTCCTTTGAGTATTTGTTACAGCTCCTCTTAGCATCACCACTGCCATCAGTTACAATTCAGCATGTCAAGCTACTTCCAAATGGAAACTAAGCACACGAATGCTGAAGCTGTTACATCATTTCATCTATAGATTAATTCAGGTCTAACTCACTTGCCACACATACGTCTTCAGTGTTATCTTAAGCAGAGAGCATTAACAGTGCCAGGGTAAAAGCTCAAGTGAGGCTGCAGTGCCAACATACTCAGCAGTTTCCAAGAAGTACTGAAGCCATAGAGAGTGAGAAAAGCTTACGTTGATGTTTTCTAACTGCAGGTGGTGCACTGTGTAATAGGATTTGATGTCTTCAGATACAAGCCTCACACGGAAACCTGTCTCACTGAAGGTCATCACCTCCTCTTCTCTTGTTGGCCAGTACTGTGCACACTTCACCTAGGTTCATTTTTAAAGAAAGGAGGGAATAGAAAAGAAAAAAACATCTGTTTAAGTATCCTGGTACCTTGAGCTTTGCAGGAGCAGCTTCTGAGACCTGTTAAATCAAGAGAGGAGACTCGAGTACCTGCTCCCAGCTTGAGGAATCCTCCAAGTCCATCATGCTTACAGCCAAATTACTACAGCTGTTTGAAAGGCTTATTCATTCCAGCTTTATCTGTGTGTTTTCATCATGGGGCTAGCAGGATGTTTTGAGACACCCATTACCCCTTCTCCCTCTCCCCACTCCAGTTCTCTACAGCCAACAGATATTTTTACCCAGCTATTTCAACAACACTCCCCCCAACTGTTTCTGATGTGCACACCCACCACTGATAGAACAGCTTCCCCAAGGTTTCCTCAATACTGGAAGATTCTAATGAAACAAGATAATAAACTAACAGAATCCATCTAAAACTGTTGCCCTTTATTCCTCTTGCCTGCACTCAAACCTTCTGTAGGAAAAATTCTACCTAAGAAAATAAACAGCTTTTTAATGGGCTTGTCAGATCTTTTTCACTAACAAATCTACTCTGAAGAAAACCCATCAATCTCCAATGACATGCATTTATCACTAAAATCCATGGTGGGTTTAGGTCCATTAGCATAAAAACTACATCATAACAGCTGATTATTCTGCACCTAGACCACCAGCTGGGAAAGAACCAAAAATAACTAGCTGAGCCTGACAGTTGCTGGGCAGCAGCTTGTCTTCACTGCTATGGCTCAGCTGCCATACAACAGATTAATTCCTCTAAATGTAACATAATGTAAGTATCTTTAGATAGTTTCTCATTTGTTTTCCCACCTTCCACCTTGCTCTAGATCATCTTATGTATTTCATATGTAATCTGAATATAATCTTACATATTTTACTTATTTCTACCTCTGCATCCTCTCTCCTCAGGATGTTCCTTTCACCTTTCTGGAGGTGCATTATTAGATGCTGAGTTTTTTTGTGCCTTAGCTCCATCAACTTTCATGCTACATTAAATACATGCCATGCTGTACACCAGAGAGAAAGTCTGTTAGTTAACAATCAAACATTGCCCAACTGCATTACAATGATGTGGTTTACTTGGCAGCCTGAGGCCCAACCTGACTTACCGACTCTTTTTCAACGATTCTGTTTAGCATGACAACTGCTTTGGTCTGTTGTTGCCACACCATTAGCCAGAAATGACAGCATGTATTAGGTAATGGACCCTGTGTAGTTAAGGAAAAAACAAAAACAGGTGTGAGAATGTACAGGAAAAGCAGTGTTTGAACAGTTAATAAGTCACTGTGTGAAAGAGGAGAAATCCTTCCTTGGAAAAAATTTTAATTATTAATGAGAGGCAAGAAAGTAACCACAGTGAACAAGTCATTCCAGTACAAAAAGCTCAGTCTTTTTCATTAAAAAGCAAAATGACAACAAAAGTCAAAACAAAACACAAAACATAATAAAACCCCACCACAAACCAACCACCAAAAACCAATGACCAACAACAAATAAAGACAGAACAGTAAGAACTCAGGGAAGGGCTGTTTCAGTAACTATTGGCATAAGTTATTGATCAAAGTTTTAGTTACCTGGGTTAAAATATAGTATCTCTGGGCTTCTTCTATGACCACTAGGCTGGCATTGATATAGTCATTCTCTGTGTTCTGCAGTTTTACACGACTATGGTCATCTAAAATGCAAAAGAAAACTAAGAATTACTGCTGCACCACCTTGTTGAATACTCTCTCACAGGCAAGTTCCTTTCAACTCACAAAGCCAAGATTTTTGTTTCACAGTGAGACATAATCTACGTGTTAAACACACATTGCTAAAAATGAATAAATAATCTACTTGCAATCATTGAAAATACTAAAGAAGGGGCACCTCCAAAATGCACCTATTTAACAAATCTTCCAATTTAAATGAAGCCTAATTGCAGTTTCAGTCTCTTGAGCACACAGGCAAGATGGAAAATTGCCCTATTTATGGCACAGTTAAACAAAGGACTCTGTTTAAAAATCTAACATTAAAAAAAGATTATCAGATTGTCACAATTAAAACACTGCATAATAAAGTCACCATGTTTGTTCCTAAAACCTTTTAGTATCCAATTTATCACCATCTAGGAGACATGTAGGTAATCAAACTTGTTCACAGCAAGGGAACATCCTTCAGCTGTTCATTAGAACTCTATTAAATAAACAGCATTTTCAGTTTAAACTCATGCCAGGAAATGAGATCCAACTGACTGCAAATCATCTGAAGCTCAACTGCCCAGACAGACTGTTTATAAGAAAAATAAATTTAAAAATAGCCAACTAAGATGAATTTAAGAGACTCCAACACGTTTCAGGAAGAGATTCCACAAAGCCTGTGGCAGAGCTGAGAGGGAATTCTGGTGCAGTGCCAGTTTTTAACCTACATCCACCTGGTGCAACCCCAAGATCTCATCTGGGGTGCAGATGGATGGCCCAGCCCACCTCTCCCATCCCCACATCACAAGGCTACCTTCCTTCTGACAAACACCTTGGGAAATGCACTACATCTGAGAGCTTGGGCATGAGAAACCAACTGGGTACCACATTCAGAGCAGCTGAACTCAGACTCAAGTTCCTACACCACAGCACAAGGCTCAGCTAAGAAATCCATCACATGTGACCCCAGATAAGCAAAAAGTTGATGGGAATGCAAAAAGAGTTATTGAGTTAGTCTCTTAGGCTCTACAGACAGCTCATGTGTCTCTACAAATACTTGCCATGGGGTTGGAAACCTGGGAAAATTACATTTCCTAGGAATTTTATAGTCTCCCTCATCTGTCTGGATTCAAGGAGTCAACAGCAAATGACTATTTTCTCCTGTGAAGGACTGAGATTTGGGGTGTCCTCCTACCTCCTTTAGCTGCCAGCTCTTACCTGCAGTCACATACAAAAGCACAGAGAACAGAAATATGCTGAAAACCTACTTTTGCTAACAAAAGTTTAAGAAAGTTACTGATTTAGTCTGTTTCCACCAGCATTCCAGCTGTAAGGCAGCACCACCTTGACTTTCAGGAGTCTTAAAACAATTTATGACATGTGTATGAAGAAAAAATATTCTCAAGCCAAGAGACAGTAAAATGTGCATTTTAAAGTCACTCTCATTGCATTTCCCTGGCTAGCAGAGCATTACTTTTTCCTTTCATGTATCACTTTATCTGAACTGTTTCTACTGGAGAGAAACCAAGACCTTTGTAAATATTACATGTCATTTGCCAACAGGAAAAACTTCAGCTCTTGTTATAGTAAATCACACACACCGGTCCCAGGCTTCTGGGAAAGCTGACGTCAGGCAGTTAACCCTTTCATCACCCAGCAGCAGCAGCTGCTGCAGGGCTGCCAGCACAGCTCACTGCCCAGCCCCTGAGCAGGCTTCCCACCCCCATCCTAAACCCTGCACAGGCTGCCCATGGAAGTTGGGGAGTCTCCTTCTCATTCCAACCCCACCTGGAGCTGTTCCTGTGTGGGCTGCCCTGGGTGCCCCTGCTCTGCCAGGGGGTTGGACTCCAGCATCTCCAGAGCTCCCTTCCCACCCCCACTATTCTAAGATTCTGTGTAATTTGTCTTTTTTTTTGCCTTCTTTCAAATTCTGCTCTGTAAACATGACAAAGAAAACCCTGAAAGATTTTTTAAAGCCCCTTCAACAACAAATTCAATGCAGAGAGAGCCTCCCTCCTTCTCCCCAACCAAAACAGACAATCCTACAAACACTCTGGCAGACACTCCAGAGGCCAAAGGAAGCCACTAGAACATATTGATTTCTTTTCTTTCAAGGGAAAACATTCCTGAAGGACACAGTGACCTAGAAACCTCATTCAAGCCCTGGCTTGCTCTTCTGAATTAAACCAAGCCAACTTTTGACAGGAGTTTGCTGTAACACATTTCCCCTATGTAAATCATTTCCAGTTACAAAGCATTTGAGATTTATATGAATGATAAACCCTTCTTAAATCTTATCTTCAATGTTGCCATGCCCACAACAGTTAAACTACTCATTTTCTGAAGTGCTAATTCCCCTATTTCAACATTAACTATGCAGCCTGAAAAGGAAGCAGAGACCTTGAAAACACTTCTCATTCTGGCTCCTGCACTGAGAAAACTACTCCCAGAACGACCCTATCTGATAAGAAAACTTATTACCCACTTCAAGAGAAACCCTGTCCTACTGATATCACCAACAACACTCCCCACATCTCAAATAAGGCCAAAATTTGGCATTACACATCAATTTGTCCACTCCCTGATAAAAAATAAGAGTTAAAACTGAGATATGAAACTTTTTTTACATCATACAGTTCTTGCAAGCAACTGGTTAATGAAAGGGTTTTATTTGAAAACAACTGTGTTTCTAGAAGTGGAACCAATATGTAACTTAAAAAAAAAACAAACAAACAAACAAAAAATGTTATCCAGGAGATACCTCTGAGCCCCAAATACAGAGCTAGTAACACACAGGAGGGTGAAATGCTACTTAGTGGCTTAAAGAAAGTCATAAATAAAACATGCAGCCATAAGCCATCCCAATGACCTGGCCTGACCCTTCCCTGCCTCCTAGCAAATCCCCTTCATTGCACTAATCTAAATCTAGTCCAGCTGAGCTGCTAAATTATCCAAATTACAATATTCTGTCACATTTACAGCCTCGGGTTGCAGAGGTGGCCTAAGGCAAAGTGACCCTTCCACCCACTCACTGCTTGTACCCTGTGAGTGTTGTATTGATCCTGGCCTAGCTCACAACTGAGCTGGATTCCCACTGGAACAGCTGCTCAGCTACTGCACAGGCACTTCACATTTTTGAGCAGGGCTGTGGAAAGAAAAAACCCCAAACAAACAAAAAAAACCACCCCACAACTTAAGATACAATGAAGTTTAAATCAGGACGTGCTATGAAATTCCCCTCTCCCCCAATCCCAAAGCAAGGGCTGTCTCCACAAGCAGCACGTGGAGTTTATACCATGTTTCTAGTAACAAGATTTCTTAGATAATAGCTAGAGAAAAATCATCAGTCAGCTTCTAACAGGGACAAGGAGGAGGCTGATTTTGAACAGGACATGTCCCTGTTTTCAGCACGTACTGGGAACATTTTGCAATGATAATTAACCAGCACTCTGTGCAAAACCAGCCACATCAGCTCCCACTCTGCTCCCTGTACCAGACTCTCCACACTCCCCCTTTCCCTGGGATATGCTCTGGATAACTGGAAGCCAATGGTTGAAATGTCCAACACAAAGTCTGCTAATGGCCACGGGAAGCAAGCAAGGGAAATCACTGCCTCTCAAGATCCTCCAACAGCAACAGCATCTGGAGGGCAAAAATGTGCATTTGACCTGAAATATTGGGCTGCACACCATGTTACAGGGAAGTCTAAACATACAACTGTGTAAACCCCCATCTAACCTCCAAAAGCAAAAGGAAAAAAAAAAAAGAATCCTGCCAATTTGGCCGAGGGGATTTCCTCCTTGCCTCTAAATCTGGGAACTCGTAAGCAGATCTCTAAAGGTGTTTACAGTCAATCTGAGACACTAGACTCCTCTCATATCAACTAGGGAGAAGATATAGGAGGGTAATAAGTGTCCTTAAAGTTATCAATAAAGAGTAAGAACCTCAGAAGTTTTCCTCTCTTGACAATGTTTTCTGAGAAACAGTTTCATCTGTCAGGAAATGACTGGCTGTCAAACCAAACCTATTTCAGATTTAGCTTCCTGTTTCAATAGCACCACGGAGCCAAAATACTCCTCTCCCTATTCTACACTAATACCAAACTGCTAGATTGATATTTCTTTTGGCCAGGCAGTGACTCTTGAGGGCTTTTACCCGACCAAACTGACACACACCACAGCTCTACAGCCAACCAAACTGGATGCTAACAGCTATTTATGAAGCTGGAGACAATGTGTACTGGGCAGAAGATGCTCAGCCTTTCCCAGCCAACAGGAATCATCTTCCCTACCTAGAAATGTAGTAACAAACTGGTTTCAGTGTACCTGGCCTGACTGTTAGGGTTCCAACAGAGCCAAGCAGCCCAAAGCATTTGCACTTAAAACTGACAACTTTTCTGTAAGAAGAATCTTTGCATTTCCTCTGGCAGAGACACCACCTCAGGCTTGAGACTGGCTTGGCTGCTGTCTAGATTAACAAACCATTTTCTCACTGCTGTGGACAAAGAAAACATTTCCAGGGAATTATGTCTTATGCCTTGCAGTAGAAGTTGAAGTAGTTTAGACCTTAAAGCAGTTTAAGTAGTTAGATCTTCAAAGTTTAACTGCTGGTTCTGAAGGCCTTTGACTATCAGGGAATATCAATATTATCACATGTTTTCCACTGAAATGCTGTTAGTGCAGGAAAATATGCCAAGTGAAGGACAAAGATGTTAAGACTGGGTTAAAACTGAGCCATCTTGCATTTCTGCAACAGCAGCTCCTTGCACACCTGCACCACCAGCAGATGTGTTCACCACAGTGACCAAACTGCACAGCTCATGTGAAATTCAGGTGCTGTTATCTTCAAATGTTATTTATCATATATTCCCTTCTGGGTGTCTCCTCCTGACTCTCACCATCATTACACAAACAATTATGAGCTGCATCTGAAAACACACAGCTATAAAATTCAACAGGAATTAGCTCAAACACAGTGTTTTGCTCTCTTCTCATGCAGCTTTGAGTTCAAACCTTTCTTCTTTCACAAATGCTAAAACCAAAATGCTCCAAAGTTCTTCATCTTACTTCAGTCATCTCACACTTCACATCAACCAGCACGTAGTGACTCCAAGCCTTTTCTGAGCCCAACCACTACTTCAAGACTGGACTTTCTCTCTTTCTCTGCTCTTGTATAGGGTCCAGTCACATAATTAATCTCCTCCAGGATAAATGAGCATTTCAGAAGCAGGTTTTGCTCTGACCAAGGTAAAAAATGTTTGGTGTTTCCAACTGCTGCAAAATGTGTATCATAATCAAGAAAATTTTGAGCTCTAAAAACCTACAGGAGATGAATAGAGGTCACACCTCTAAGATATTACTGCAGGCATTATTAGATGTTAGATTATTAATTAACACAATGACTCCTGATGTATTTTAGAATCGTTGTTATTAAAACAAAAGGAAAACCACAAATACACTGAAGGTGCCATTCTCTCTGCAGTAGAGCCTGAGGAAATTAAACCCATGGGTGGGAGAGATGGTAAATTGCATTAATACAACTTCTGCCCTTGAACTTGCACAAGGTATTGGACCCAGGAATAGCACTTGAGTCTCAGGGGTTCCAATCCAATTTCCTGCCTTCTCTTCTTACAACTCCCATCCCAATTTAGGGATGAAACAGAAAGTGACTCAACGTGCTCTGCTTCACCAGGGGTGAGATGCTGACATTGGGCTGCAGCAGGACAGCAAACCAGGGACACCCAAGCACCACTGCACAGCCCAAAGATCCATCAGAGCCCCATCTCCCCTCACCAAGCACATGGCAGAGACCAAAAAGCCTTGACTACCACTTGGTACCTCCTGAGCTGCACACAAGCACACACCAGCCTCACACACCACCCTGGGAAGTGCCACCCAGACACAGCCCAGAGCTCTGAGCCCGACCAGGTCCCTGCCATGCTGAGGAGGAACACTTGCTCTGGGAAACTTTGTACTGAAGAGCACACAAACATTTAACTGTTCCAGCTTCAATGCCATCTAGAGAAAATAAGGCTGTACTATTTTTTTCTCTAGTCCTTTTGAAAGTGATTCATGACAGCTTTCTCCAGCTGCAGTTCCATATTGCTGGTCTGCTCACAAGTCTTTTTATAACGACTCTGAATTACAGTTTCTAAAATAAGGGCTGTTGAAAGAGCTCACAACACCTCAGGAGCAAAGAAAGCTGGTAAAAAAAAGCTGTCTCCACCTGAGATGCAAGATCATTATGTCACAAAGAGTATTTTACAGCAGTCAGTAAAACACAAAGCACTCCATATTACTTGCATGAAGCCCAAAGCTGTGTGTGCATTCTTCTGAACAGACAAAAATAACTACATCTTAAATATTTTTCTGAAGTGACAGTGGAAATCAAGTGGCATTTATCCACACAGCTTCTAAATGTGCAGAAGAATCACTTGGCCCAAAAGGAAACTTGTTAGTTGAGGCTTATCAACTTAATTTCTGTTCTCAGCAGATGTTGGATTTTTTTTTTTGTGACAGATCAAGCAATATTAACCAATTTCCTTATGAGCAAAATCTTTATTACTTTGCAGTATTATTATTACCTATTTACTAATATCTATGATTTGCAGTCATCCCTCATGCACCATTCAGCACAGTGAGTTTAACCAGCAGATTCCCCCCTTGTTCCATTCACATACGTGTTACAGGAAACACATTTATCATTGGATGCATCCCTACAGAAATTAAAACACACCAAACTACACTGGACCATGATTAGCTGCAGTGTTTAAAAGTCACCTGGGCAATTAAAAAGCCTAGAAAGCTGAGTGCAGTGGCTGCAGAAAAGAGACTTACATGGACTAACATCTCTGTATCTGTTCCGATTTCTGTTTTCTGGGTATTTGGCAACTCTGTGAGGGAAGTCACTGGATTTATGTCGAATTTCCTGTAAGAGACAAAAAAAAATGCTATTTACTTACAGCCAGCACAAGCTGATTAAGGTTAGTGGGTCTACACATCCTATCATAAGACTTTTTATTAATCAATCAGGGTTATTAATAATTAAGAATTTTAATCCAACCTTTGCTGCACTTGGAAACGTGTCTCATTCTTGGCCAAAATGTTGGTATTTAGATCTTCCTACACCTGACCAACACCAAACTAATGTAAGCTCCACTTGATAACCAGCTGATGTAGTAGGAAAAAAGGGGAATAATAAACCCAGCTATTTATTAGGCTTGCAGTTCACCAGAGATTGCAGGTTATCTCCCACAGCAATAAGAGCCTCAGGAGCTGCTCCTTCACACCAGCTGGCAGCATCCATCCCCACAAAGGTAACTGAACTAGCTCATGATTTTATGGCAGCTGTTAGCAGCCACAAGATTATTCTTGGTGGTTTGAGGGTTCAACCCGTGCAGCTGCAGTTCAGCATGACCTGAGATGAAGGAAGAATTCTAGACTCACAAGTAGCAATGAGAAATCACACCCTGCTTCTCCCCAGGCATAAATACAAACCTTTCAATAGTCTGCATTTGGAAGAGACTCAAACTTACTTATTTCCATACTATTTTAAGGAGTGGACTGTTGCACATCATTTGAATGTTCAGTTGTATTATTTTTTTTGCCTCAGAGAGTATCTTTTCCACCTCTTCATCAAGATACCCAGATTTACCTTCTGCAGCCAACTGAAAACAGCTCCTGATGAGCAGCCTCCCATGCACTGAACTACCCCCTCATGTGTCTGCACTGATGCCATCTCAGCACAGAATATTTTGATTTCTCCTTTTGGTTTTAGATGGTGTCACTACATGTGATCTTTATGTCCCAAAGAGCATTTACACTTCTCTTTACAGCTAAGCTTTTTTTTTTGTGCTTCAAACTAAGCTTTTATTGGTCTTCTCTCCATTTCCACTATTCTTCTCAAACCATCTATATATTCCCAAACAATGAACACAGTCAAAAAGGACTTCAGTGGAAATTTAACATAAGCAAAGAAGCTCCATCTTTTAGCATCTTGTGTGTGACATTACTCCAGGGTAAAGAATCTAAACCACAGTGTGGAGCAGCAACCATCCAGCACCAGTGCTCTACATATTTGCAGACAAATCTCTTGGGAGATCTGAGGACAATCAGGTTTGGGAACTTGTCTTCTCCTCTAGCTTATACAACTTAAGCTCTGCAGGCAACCCCACGCACATGGAACAAATACATCTGGCAGGGATTCACTCACACCACGTTCCCCAGAAATCCAACTTTTGCACCACTCCATAACAGGATGCAACAGATTTGGTTTTTAAAAGCACTGGCATCCTCTGTGCACAGAAACAGAGGCCTGGAATTTAGTCAGGAAACACGAAGATAAAAACACTAACACAGTGATGGAGGGGAAGCTTGCTGAAGAGAATTAGACCCAAGAAAGTTTAGTGACTAGTTCAGAAATAATTTTTCCCACATACAAACTGGAGAAACAAAGCAGATTCCAGATGTAATATAAAGCATGCTACACAAGAAAAACTTGCATTGCAGAAAAAAAGGGAAAATCATTATTATTTATTCAGTCTTCATTCAAATTGACCTGGAGCTCCAGGACTCAGTGCAAATATTCCAAGCTTCATAAGATTTTTACTACAAGTTTTGGCAAATTCATGGAACAGCAAAGACACCAATGGATCTCAGCATGAATAAAAACAAGGTAATACACAATTCCCTCCCTTTGGGAGAGCCTACACTTCTCAGGACAAGTATGTACATTTGATACAAAGGAATATATCCTTCTAAATAAAAACTGTGTAAAAAAAAAAAAGTACTCAGCAATTAGAGTATTTTCTATACGTTTGTGCTACTTTAAACCAGCATTTGCTGTTTTCTCTTTGGGTTTTTGAGCAGATTTATATTCTATGTTTTCAACATGAACCAAATACACCAAGTACCCTGAAAAAATGCTGAGTTTGCCAAGTCTCCAACCTCAGGGAAACATTCTGATACCAAAAAACCCCACCTTCATTAAAAAGATTTGACAGCACAGATGCAGTAAAGTTGAGAAATCTGTTTACAAAGTTTAGTATTTGGTATAAACTTCCCTTTTCAGTTTACTCTTCCAAGAACAACACCACGAAAACAACTTGGCAAAACTCATGGATACACTGGATGCAACGTGCCTGTCCTTCTCTACCTCCTGAGGGAGGTATTCTCCTAAGGGAGAATTCCTCCTTTAGGGTTTTATCGTTCATTTGGTGCGTTTTATTTCCACTATTCCCTGTTAAACTCAACCCACAGCTCAGCTTCGCAGCGCACAGCTGGAGCTGTATTGGAAACGCAGGCAGAGCAGAGGCACCACTGATGGGGCAGAGGAAAATCCCAACGCAAACCACTCAAGACCCCTCGTTCTGCGCTGGTTTCTTCGCTAATGAAGTTTCACGCAACTGACCCCAAAACGGCTGCCGTTCAGCACCGGCGCTTTCCCCGGAGGCACGGGGCAACGAGCGGGTTTTTCCGCGGGACCCCCGCGCAGGCCCCACCGGCAGAAGCCGGTAACCGCCGGCTAACGAGGGTGAAGGAGGGGGGGGGAAGGAACCGCTGCCGACAGCGAAGCCGTGAACGCAGCAAAACCCCGACGGCTTGGGGTTACCACGCACAACTCCCCGCTCTGCTGGAAACCGAGGGGAGAACACCCCGACCCCTGCCCGGGCGAACCCACCGGCAGCAGCCGGCGGAGGAGCCCCCCACTTATCCCCCCCGCGCACGCGCAGCGCGCCCCCGGCAGCCCCCTCAGGCGGGCGGCGCGCAGGCGCACTAGCCCTTCCCGCCGCGCCGCGCACGCGCAGCACGGCCCCCAACCGGGGAGCAGCGCCCGGCGAGGAGCATGCGCGGCCCCGGCCCCGCAGTTTCGCCTCCCGCACCTGAGAGCCGGCCGTGGCCCGCCGACTTCCGCTCCCCGCCGAAGCGCCGCAGGCCGGCAACGGGCGCTACCGGCTCGGCGAGCCCCCTTCGCCCTCCAACCCGTCGCGCCGGAGCCAACCCGGCGGCACCCCTCCCTGTCGCTCACCAGATAACGCGCCTGCCAGTCGTTAGTGGCATCGATCTCCTGGAACTCCTGCTCGATGATGGCGGACATGGCGGTGGCCGGAGCCCGAGCCCGTCCGGAGGCCGGCGAGCCGCCGACCACACGGGAGCGGCGAGCGCGCTCCGCCCCGCAGCCGCCGCCCGGGCACATACGCTCGCAACGGGACGCGCTGCCGCCTGTGCCGGGCGCATGCGCGGAGCTCGCCCTCCGCCCACCGCCGAGGCCACGCCTCCGGGGAGGGGGGAAGCACCTGGGGTGACGTCACAAACGGCGGGAGGAGGGAGGGTGGTCACGGTCGCCCTCAGGTAGCCCGTGGGGCGGGCCGGGGGAGCCGCTCCTCCCTCCCCCGCGCACGGTTGCGGGACGGCTCAAAGCAGGTAACGGCCGCTTGGTGTCCCAGTGTCGCTCGGTGAGGGAGTGAGGGCCGCCAGCCGCTGAGCCCGGTACGGCTCGGGGCCAGGGGTGGGGGGGCCGAGGAACAGCCGGTGCCTCGCGCCCCGCCTTCAGCTGCGGGTGTGGAAAAGCAGAAGTGCCAAACTGACCAAGGCGACAAACAAATCACGCCTCGCCCCAAAAGCAGAAGCGCAGCAGGGCCGCTGCCCCTGGGACAGGTCGGGCCGAGCTGAGTCCGGCTGCGGGGAAATCTGCCGCAGAGTTCGGCCCTGCGGGTGGGCGAGCTGCGCTTCCCGCCTCGGGACGGGTCGCTGACGAACGAGCGGCGAAGCTACAACAGCGGGGCGTTAATTGGTACTGCCAAGGGGAAGAGTTAAAGGGCGGGTTCCCTCCTCGCAACCCAGTGACAGCCCTGCCGTTGGCCCGTGAGGGTCCCTGTCCCGGGGCCTCGCTCTCCCACACGCCCCGCTACGAACGAGGGGGGAACGTTTCCAGCCGCTCCCCGGCTCTAGTGCCCGCTGCCGTTGGTCCGCCCCCGGCGACTTTAGCCCCGCTCCCCGCCTGCTTAGCTCCGCCCTGCCCCGCACTGCTGCCCTCGGTTAGCCCCGCCGCTGGCGGCTTCAGTCCAGCTACCCGGCTGTTTTAGCCCCGACCGCGTTCAGCCGCCCCTGGACACGGCGCCCGTCGTTTGCGATGTGGCATCTACAGCCCCCGTGATGACCAACTGCGCGGTCCTGTGCGTGGCTGTATTGCTACCGCAACAGCTTGCCCAGAGAGGTGGTGGCTGCCCCAGCCCTGGCACCATCCCCGGTGAGGTTGGTGCTCTGAGCACCCTGCTCTGGCTGCAGATGGCCCTGCTCCCTGCCTCGATGAGCTTTAACAGTCCCTTCCCACCTGAACCTTCTTATGTGTGCCAGGGGACTGCGGGATGCACCTCTGGCATGTAGCTGATGGGCATCCCTAAGTTCGTAACATGATTTTCCAGGTAACTCAAGCAAGTATTGCACAAGATTTTCTTCAACTGTGGACTCAGACTTTGAAGTAGGGAGTAGCTTTTCTGGATTGTTCTGCCTCGGACATGAAGGGCAGGTCTGTGGTTCTGTGGGTGTCAATCCACGTGCTGTGTGTGGTCACTTATGAAATAAGTAAATAAGACATTTGTGAATTAGGTTTATGATTTAGGAAGTGGCAGAAAAGAAGCTAAGTGTCCATCTTCAAGGTAATGATTCTTTTTCATTTCAAATATCTTTGAATTCATGTTTCAGTGAACAAGAAGTGTTCTTAACCTCAGAAAAAACATCTGGCACAGGCTGGGTGTATGACAGTAAACAGAAACTGGCTGCCAAACAACAATTTAGTAAATACTCTGAGACAGAAATTCCTCACTGGTCGTAGTCATTAGTAGGCTTTGGTCTGCCACGTGAACTGTCATCTGAGCAGTCATTGAGACACTGGGGTGTTTTGAGGAGAAATGGTGGTTTAAATACATAAATACAAGAGCATGCATTCTGCTTTTCTAATTAGCAGCTGTCATGTGTGTGAGAAGCTTGTGCTTATCATTGCAGGTGATATTTGGGGATGCTGTTGACCTTGGGAAGGCGATGGGATTGTGTTAGGAGGAGAGGGAGGTCATGGCAGCAGCTCTGTTTAGAAGCTGTAATGCAGAGCAGGAGAACTGTGATTTGCAGCTGGCTTAGAAGAGCAGGAACTGGTAAACCAGGGGGTTCTGGAGAAACTGCCATTGTTTCCTTTTTAACTGCAAATATGCTGAAAATGCTGGATCAGTTCTTTGGCTTGGGGGAGCTGAGGTCAGAACTGGGGCTGCAGCTACAGTGGTCAGTGGGAAGAATTGTATATATGACATACACCAAGTCCACTCATTAGGAAACTTAATTAATTCTATAGCTCATACTCCAGTTGTCTATTAGCTGTGCAGCCAGATGAGCTGCTACAGAAACTCCTGAACCCTTGAGACAGTGCAAGGCGTCTGCAGAGCAGGACAATGGAGTTGCTGGGATGTGTGGACTGTTGTTAGTTGTTTTCTGTCTTAGCATGAACACAAACCAGGGATTATTGTCATTTTTCTAATTAAAGGGTATGATAATTGGAGAAGCTGTTTGCTCTGCTGACAGAACAGTGACCCCAGGGTAGCTGGAATCCACAGCAGTTCTCATCTCAGAATTGGTTTCAGTGCTCAGATAAATGAATCCAATCAAGTAAACTGGAAATGCTGTTTGTCCAGGGACCTTGGATGAACAATTAATTTCAGTACCAGTCTGGAATGGACTAAGTGCTTGTTCTTCCATGTGTATGGGCTTTTTGGGTCATTCACTGGAATTACTTAAGTGTCATTTATTGGAAATGTTCTGTTTTGTGCTGCTTTTCTGAGAACCATTTTGGATATTGGTAGATGAGGAACAAATTCTTCCCTGAGGTGGTTTTGTTCACAAATACACTCCATATCCATCTCACCTGTCAAGGAAGAAAGCTGTAATGTGCTTAAGCTTGCCACAGTGTGAGAGGATGGGAACTTATCTTTCCTCATTTAAGTCTTACAGCCTAAGGCCTGAAAGAGATGATCCTTCCCTGCCCCCCACAGTAAATTAGGTAAGACTGGAAACCCAGAAGGTCTGGATGCTCTTCTGGCATCTGGTAGGGAGCAGGAGAAGCTGAATGAAAATGTCCAATGATCAGGGTGAAATAGGTTCCATTTATTCTGTGCAGTTACAGTGAAGCCTTCCTATCTCAGACTTTTGGGGACTGTATTCCTTGTTCAAGTGAACATTAAAGGGTGTCAAAGAATGGGGCCAGGCTCTGCTTGACAGGACAAGGGGCACAATCTGGAACCCAGGAGGTTCCATCACAACAGGAGGAGAAAGTTCTTTGTTGTGAGGGTGTCAGAGCCTGGCCCAGGCTGCCCAGAGAGGTTGTGGAGTCTCCTTCTCCTGAGAATTCCAACCCCCCTGGACACTGCACTAACTGTGCAGACTGATTGCCCACACTGTGGTTTGCAGTTGTAGGTAGAAGCAATTAATGGCCAAGGAGGCAAGGAAGGATTAAGGAGTGTTAATCAAGTGTGGTTTCTAGTCAGGTCTGTGCCTCTCTGCCTGGCTCTGCACTCAGGGTGGAGCTGACCTAACTGTGGAGTGGGACAGGAGAAGGGCAAGCTGGCAGAAGTGCTGTCACCAGCGGGTGGACCCCCACTGGCAGCGAGGGCAGCCAGCCAGGTTGTGTGATGGGCAGGACACTGGGGGCTCCTCTGTGGTTTTGTGGAGCAGCCCTTCCAGCTCCAGCAGCCACGGAGCCCGCGGGGCAGCGCAGGGGGGGCTGTGGCTGCAGGAAGAGGGGAAGGGCTGCTTGCCAGTGGAAAGATGACTCCAGTCGCCGCTGTTATTGTTTGTACAGAGGATCTTGCTTGCTGGGGATGGTTTGTATACATTACTTGGTTTTTCCATTCCTCTTTCCCTTTCACCCCTGGCTGCAGGGACACTTATTAAGAGTTGCAGTGGTGTTGATCAATAGTTTGCAAGTAAGAAAGTCTGATTTAGTGGATGGCCAGAGTGGCTTGATCTCATCCCACATTCCTGGTTACAAGGTCACTTTAAACTCAGAACTGCATCTCTAGAAACTGCCCATAGCTCACATAAAGTATGCAAGCTGCAAGTTTGAGTAGCATTTGTTTGGAGAATATGGGTTCATTAGAGTTTAAAAAGTTTTCCTCACAGCCTGATAGGGCTGTTCCTTGCTTAGACCATTTCTATTTCCACGATTACTATTTCAAAGCCTCACTTTGTACCCTGGTTACAGAGGAGTCCAAACTGCAGCTCTGGAAACACCTTAATTTTGCCCAGTGAGTCTTTAGTTCACATTCTCTCATAATTCTGATCTCAAGTTATCATGATCTTGTAGCACAGTCTGTATTTTTGTGGCTTCCATGCTTGATTCTATTTTCATCTACATCCAAACTTACCTTCCAAATGACTAAATTTGGGGCATTCTCTTAATTACAGCTGAAAAGGTTGTGAAGCACAACTCACACCACTGTGATTTGCTAGGAGAAGTTCTTGTTCTCTTTTGGAAGAAGAAGGCTTGGTACTGAAGTGTATCAGCAAATGTTTCTGTTGTAAATTAGTGTTCTCAATTTTATATTCTTTTTTTGGTGTGTGTTTCCCAGCATCTGAACAAAGCTGTAATTCTATTTCGTGGGTGTAAAAATCTCTAAATTGTGTTTGCTTCCCCCCCCCCAGTATTTTGAAATAAAGTAATAAAAGTATTTTTGGCAGTGGGATGTAGGCTTGTAAATTGATTTTGTAATTGATCTTTCTGCATTAAATAACCCGAAGTGCCAATGACAGGAAAGGTTTGTTTGGGTTTTTTTTTTTATTATGAGCAGCAATAATTATTTTTTTTTATCTTATTGTTACCAACTTCACAGAAACTTCAATTTGCTGTGTGGTGGTGAACCTTCAAGATATATTACAATAATTACTCCTGTCTCTTCTGTGCTAGCAGAGGTGGTTCTGTGGAAGATTTGTGCTATCTCTGCCTGGTTTGAAGCTGACATTAATATATCTGATTTCATTCAATTTCCCGTCTGAGCCGGTCCTGTTGAGCTAATCAGCAGCCCTGCAGGAGCCACATTCTCTGAGTCACTCTTTCGATGGCAGGCTTCCATCCATCTGTGGCTGCTTTTGTCTGCTCAGATGTCCCTTGGTATGTTGCACAGAGCAAAGCCTGGCTGCTGGTGTCACCGTGCAGAGGCTTTGATTCTTGTGATAAGGATGGGCACGGCCGCATTTCACTGGCAAGGCAGGGTTGCAATAGTTGCTGCACCTCTCTTGGCCCTCATGGGAAATCAGAAAGCAAGGAGGAAAAGAGATTTGGCCTGAAAGAGCCATGAAGAAGCTGTTCATTTTGCAGGCGGTGTGATTTCCTAACAAAAAGCAATTAGTGTGTGTAAAATTTATCTTTACTCTTCCTTCGATGATGTTTCTTATAAAGATCATTTTGAAACTAACATGCCAAAGGCAGGAGTCCTAAAAAAACCCATTTGCCTAACAAGTATATCACATTTCCTGAATCTATGGATGTTTTCTCTGGTCCAGACATTTCCAGCCTCTAATTCATACCCTCATGGCACATGAATTGCTGTAACTGCTAAACCAATTTGTTTTCTCAACGAAATGAAAACCTGAGTGTAATGTACAGAAAGAAGGATCCAGAACACCCCCTTCTCCAATTGGAATGCTGTCAAGGTCTTTGACATCTTCTTTTAGCCAGTGGAACAGTTCCAGCAGCTCAAGTTATGACACTACCACTTACTGGAATTAACAACCTGGGGAGAACAGTGCCCTTGTACTGAACGTGTCTGGTGTGGAAATCAGTGTGTGAGATCCTCTGGCTCTTTTGAACTTTAGACCTTTTTTCCTGCTGTCTCACCTCATGCAAAGAAACATCAGCAGTCATCAAGAGATTTTCTCTTGATAAACTTTATGGTGCCACTTCTCAAAGAGACCAAATCAGCTTCTGTGGTGGCAGACAGCACCCTCTAAATACACTGGAACAAATTTGTCATAAAGAACATGCTTAAAATATCCTGGTACACCATTTTCTTTGCCACCCTTTGATATCAGATGTGTTGATTGCCTGTTAGAACACTCACAGCCAGACTCAAGATCTGTATTTCAGGTGTCTCATGGACACAAGTTCAAAAGTTCTGCCTGGTACTTGGGGACAGAGCAGCCACTCAGCAAAGATGCACAAATCTGGAAAAGAATATAGTTCAGCTTACTCAAAAGCAGGTAATGCTTGTGAAGTGGTGAATTAATCCTAGAACATGATGAGAACTTGATTTGAAATACCTGAGTGTTCTGGTTGGTGTGTTCCTAGGGTGGGAACTCTCTCAGCTTTGGACTTTGTTTTGACCAAGTGTCTAGAGCTTTCTGACACAGGATCATGAGATGTCAGGGGTTGGAAGGGACCCTGGAGATCTTTGAGTGCAACCCCCCTGACAGAGCAGGACCATAGAATAGAATCTAATCCAGCACAGGTCACACAGGAACTCATCCAGGTGGGGCTGGAAAAGCTCCAGAGAAGCAGAGTCCCCATCCTCTCTGGGGAGTCTGCTCAGGCTCTGTCACCCTCACAGTAAAGAAGTTCCTCCTCATGTTGAGATGGAATTTCCTGTGCTCCAGCTTGAATCCATTTCTCCTTGTCCTAGCAGAGGTGAGCAGAGGCTGCCCCCCTCCTCCCAACACTCAGCCCTTAGATATTTACAAACATTTATTAAATCCCCTCTCAGGCTGCTCTTCTCCAGACTACAGAGCCCCAGGGCTCTCAGCCTTTCCTCAGCAGACACGTGTTCCAGCCCCTTCAGCATCCTTGTAGCCTCCTCTGGACTCTCTCAAGCAGATCCTTGTTCCTCTGGAGCTGGGGAGCCCAGAACTGGCTGCAGTATTCCAGGTGAGGTCTCACCAGGGCAGAGTAGAGGGGGAGCAGAACCTCCCTTTTTCACAAACATCCTTTATTCCTCTAAGGCCAGCTAACCATGCTGGTGAGTACAGCTCTGCAGAAAAGAGACTTCATCCTGCACAGACCTGATCCTTGTCTTCCAACAGTGGGCTTTAGAAATCATTTAATGAAGAGATGTTAACATAAACTATGACCACACAAATTGCACAACCACAACTTCAAATTAGGTACATTCTTTGCTCCATCTAATGATTGGCCCCTTGGGTAGTCAGTCCTCACAGCAATTCCTGTTGGAACATTCTCCTTGGGATGATTCTGATCTAACAGCACCTCTGGGCTGAGACATCTGATGAGTTGAAGATAAAATCATCAGTGTATCAGTTTCCCTTTGAAGGAAGTGCCCCCTCAGAGCTGACTGTAAAGCAGCATTTGTGTAAGAATTTCACTGAGGGGAGGGGTGGGGGTGGAAGCCTCAAGTGAGCACAACTAGAATTACCAGTAAATGGCAAATTAGCTTTTGTAGTCACATGTCTTCTAGAAATTCTGGAATCCTGTCTAGGATTTCATGACGTGTTCTTAAACCAGGTATTTCAAATGCTTTGGAAACAACCAACTCTTGTCAGGATAAATCCATCAGCTTTGCTCCCTAGTCCCATTGACTCCATCTTGTTGTGTCCACAAAAAGCTGTATATAACATCTGGCCTTCATAAGCAGGTGATTCCCAACCTGGGTCATAGCCACATGCCAGGTGGAAATCTGAAATCTGAGCAAGAGATTGTAGAGCTGCTTCAGTATTTTTTTTTTTTAAATGGGTAATCCTGCTGTGGTTAGGGAATATATGGTTTTCCTAAAGCATTTCAAAAGCACTTTAGCCCATTACAGCTAATTACATTATAATGAGGCACGTTTGTTTCACTTAATGGCAGCAAAAGTATTGATCATGGAACAGAGTGATAATCAGTTCCTGCCATAGCTGCAGTGGTAACAGTGTGTTGTCATCACTCAGACTGTCCCCTGCTGCTTAAGGGGTGAGGAGTGTGGGCAAGGAGAGGCACAACCTCCTGAAGAGGGCCTGGGGGGCATCCAGTGACAGACATAAGGGTCTCTTAATTCTACTCCTAGTCAGTCAAACCCTGCTGGGTCTTCTCAGCCTGTCTCCACCAGTGGATCTCTGCATCTCCCTTTTCCTCCCTGATCTTCATGCACAAACCCCATGTTCTTTTTTTATACAGACTTCTCAAAATTCAACTTTTCCTGTACGTGGAGAGACTTTGAGTCACCTCCAGTAACCAACCACTTGAAATTTTCCAATCTCTGAAGCAAGTCACAACAAGTTGTGTATTCACTTCAAAAACACGAGGAAGAGAAACTCCAAATAAAGAAAAAGACAAACAATCTGAGGATATACCTGTGGTAACTGAAATGAAGTCACACTCAGGATGGATGGCACTGAGATGTGCATCTGGCATGAAGCAGTACCCTGTGAGAAACCACCCTGTGGAGCACAGCCCAGCCCTGCTTTTTGTGTGGCCACCACGGCTGTGCCTCCACCTCCTCAGAGCAAGAGGACTGTGATCTGCAGAGTGGCTCCATCCCACAGGCCAGAGGCCAAAGAGGAAAGGCTGCAAGAGTTGCTCCTTCCCTCAGCAGCACCACACTCCCCCCTTGTGAACAGACTGCTGCAAGAAATGAGACTTGGCTGATGTGGGAGCTGATCCTGCTCTGGTAGGGGGGTTGGACTAGATGATCTTTTAGGTCCCTTCCAACCCTTAACATTCTGTGATTCTGTGAAAAGATTCATGTCACCACCCACCAGTAAGGGCACTCAAGGTTTCCTTAGCTGACAAACAGGCATAAACAGGTTGTAGCAAGGTGTGGGTTGGACTCTTCATCTGAGGAACAAGTGACTGGACAAGAGGAAACAGCCTCAAGTTGCACCAGAGGAGGTTTAGGTTGGACATGAGGAAAAACACCTTCCCCTAAAGGGTTGTCCAGGGCTGTCCCAGGCTGCCCAGGGCAGGGGTGGAGTCCCTGTGACCCCTGGAGGGGTTTCCAAGC
>JAOEGS010019392.1:24825-39887 GCA_025447755.1 Corythornis vintsioides
GAGTCTCCTGCTCTGGAGATGTTTAAAACCCACCTGGATCTGTTCCTGGGTGACCTGCTCTGGGTGCCCCTGCTCAGGCAGGGGTTGGACCAGATGATCTTTTGAGGTCCCCTGTAAGTCCTAGTGTTCTGTGACTCCACAATGGGCACACACAGTGCTGGCCCACACAGCTGAGCTACTCCAAGCCTCAAGCAGACACAAAACCCTGAGAAGACTCTCAAAATAATCTTCTGTGGGGAGGAAAATCTGGCAGATGTGTTCTCAGAAACATAACCAATTGTTCCACAAATCAGTCAAGCATCTTCAGCAGTGGCATCCTATTTTTCCCAGTAAGGACAACTCCCTCTGCCTTACCTGAGGCCTGCAGTTAGATGTTAATCTAACAGTGCCTCATGCACTATGCTCAGGTAGGAAAAACAACATTTGTCTTACAAAACACACACAGAAAGCATCTTGCCCTATATCATCCTCTGCTCCTTGAATCTTCTGATGACACTGCAGGATTTCAAGGAAGAAAGCAAATACCTTTTCTGATTATTAACATTTTAAAAACCCATATAGATCTTAGATTATTATAGTTGCACACATCTACATAGGAAGAGTAAAAACTTTCCCAGTCACTCCTCTAGTAGAGAGGAATATATTTCATTATGAAAATTTAAAAGTTAAGGGAAATACCCAGTGTACAAGAAATATTAAATCCAAAGCATTCCTATTTAAAGTTCTCACTAACCTGTTAGGTTTATCAAAGTGCACTACAGCTTTAGCTGAAGGAGCACAAGAGGACAGTTTCTCTGTTTCCTTACAGGGAACAGAGTTTAGTGTATCATCTGTAGAAGTCCTTGAGTCCTCTGCAGGGGCTGGAGAGGGGCTGGGCTCCTCCCTGTTCCCATGGGCCTGCTCACTCTCACAGCTCTTGACACTCAAGTACTGTCCGTTGTCCTCTGAGCCTGGGAGAGGCACTTGGTTCAGAGAAGGATGGGGAGCTCCACCATAAACTGTTGACACAAAGTTTTCATTCTTGAGAAAATCTATTTCACTAAAAAAAGGAAAAGCAAAGAATGAAAACTTTGAGCTTTCAGGGTAAGGCTGGAATCACAAGACTGAAGCACAAATGTCAGGACAAGATACTGAAGAGCTCCCTCTCCAGCTCAGCACACTCAAACAACCCTACCCAAGGAGCAGAAGGAAGAAAGAACCTGTAACACACACAGTGTTGAAGTGAACACTAGTTTAAGCCAGCTTAGGCAGCAATTAGTAGCAGGAAAATAAAGTTACACCCAAAAAGTGTAACAGTGAGTGTGTAACACCCATGTCACCTGCTTCTGGGTGACACCTGAGCACTGAGACAACTCTTGGGGCTGCCAAACTTGATACTCCAGTGGTGAATTAATTAACATTCATTACCCCACTGTCAATAAAGGCACTTAATTATGCACTTGCCCACGTGTCATATTGGTGCACCTCAAGAGGAAGGATCTTGGAGCTTATAGAATTTGAAGGTTGCTGTTTGGTTGGCTGTGTGTGCTTTTTGCTATTGTTTCTTGGGGTTTCTGTTAAAGACTTCTTGTTAAAGACAGTGTGACTCATTTCTAGTCATACTCTGGAGAAAGAAAAAGCAAGTTGGAATAAGTTCTTAATAACCACTTTTCTAGGGTGTTTGCACCTTACACACCAGAGCACTATGGAGTTGAAGAAAGCAGACTGAAAACTGACACAAAGCACCATCAGAACTGAATCTGCTTCCAAAGAAACTCAAACAAAATTAAATGATGCAGGGAATCCAAGGAAAATGGTTTGAGGCATCTTCCCTGTACTACACATTAAAAAGGAAAGATGACCCTGATCTGAAGAGCTCCTTGCCATTTCCCAAGTACAATGTGTATGTTTTCTGGCATTCTGGGAAAACATTTTTTTTCTAACACCCCAACATTTAGCATTCCACCATCCCAACATTCAGCAGCAGTGAGCACATCAACACATGCTTACCTCTCCAGCCTTTGGATTTGTTCCATCAAAGACCATTTCTCACTGGTTAACACACTAATTTGATCTTCTAATTTCTGCACTATTAAACACTGCTGAATGCAAGAAAGAAACAACAGTTTAGGACCATACAGTTCAGTGATGCTGCACACAAGTGCTTCAGCTGTTAGAAATCTCTTACTTCTATGGACTGTGGTGCTGTTTCAAAGACAGGGACAGTCCCAAGGACAGGAGTAGCAGCCTCCAGCTCCTCATCCTCCACACCCACTGACACATCCACCACATCTCTGGCAGCAACCTGATGGTTTCCGAAGTCCCGGTAAAGCTGGAGCAGGTCAGGAGGTTTGGGGATGTTCAATCCCACATCGTCCCAGAGTTCAAAATCCTTCAAAGGAACGAAAGAAACTAAAGCACACAACACACTTCCTTTTCTTGGTGTTTCTCCTCCTCGTTTGACTGAAGGTCACACAAAAGCAAAGCCATCACCTCAAAGTTGCCAAGGAGAAGGAACAGATCAGGCAGCAAGAAGCAGAACTGTGATCCTGTCAGGGCCTCCAGGAGTTTCCCTGCAGGCAGCTCTAGACAAGGTACCAAAGACAGACCCTTTGACAAACAAAGATCACTTTTCCCCCCTTGGACATGGGCAGCTTTGAGGATCAGACACAACACTGCTCAGATTCACAGATATTAGGGATTGGAAGGGAGCTAGAAGATCATCCAGTCCAACCCCCCTGCCAGAGCAGGGGCACCTAGACCAAGTCACCCAGGAACAGATCCAGGTGGGTTTTAAACATCTCCAGAGCAGGAGACTCCACAACCTCCCTGGGCAGCCCCTGCCAGGCTCTGGCACCCTCAGGCTCTAGCAGAAGTTGCAGTTGGGAGCAGGGCTTTCTGCTCAGAGGGGTTTTGTTCCCACCTCCTCCACAAGAGCAGGTTGAGTTTTCCAGAGGCAGCACTCAGAGCTCTGCAGGTAACTGGGTGCATGTTCCCAGGGAAATCTGGGCACAACTGCACTAATTGTGTAGTGCTGTAAACAACACCAGGCTCTTCTGTCTCAACCATCACAGCTGCATTCTAGATGTTCACTGCAGGTTGTTTATATTGACTTGGAGCACTGTGGAGAGAGTCCAGAGCAGAGCCCAGAGCTGCTGGAGGGAGGTTGTGGAGTCTCCTGCTCTGGAGATGTTTAAAACCCACCTGGATCTGTTCCTGGGTGACCTGCTCTGGGTGCCCCTGCTCAGCCAGGGGTTGGACCAGATGATCTTTTGAGGTCCTTTCCAATCCCTACCATACTTTTGAGAATCAAGAACTTCCCTTGGTTTGTCGTGTTGGGTTTTTTTTTGCTAACTGTCACACAACACAAAACATTTTCAGTTGAGATGACATCAAAATTAAGGATAACTTATTAAACTCTTCCCTTTCTGAAGTGACATCCTCACAAGTATTTGTTTGAAATCTAGTACTGTCACACTCCAATCTTCAGTAACATTTCTGGATTCTCCACTTAACCACACATTTTCTTGACAGATTAGAGTATGAAATGTAGGAAAGATAAGAGGACTAGTTATAGATAGAACTGGTTGAAATTCAGTATTTAATATTGAATGTAATATTTCATTCTTCTGGCAAGACCCCAGTCCTCTGCTGAATTCACATTAGGTGTTGATGTTACTGGGTGCTTTGTTCAGCCCATGACAGTCAGAATGGAATCAGAACTTTCCAAACATTTGAAGGAATTCTTTTCATGAAGTGCAAGCCAATAGAGACAGAAAACTGATCATCCCAAGAAAAAAGGATCAAAGCAATGCTGTGTTTGGAATTACCCAAGACAACACCTATTGCTGAGAGCTTCTCCAGGAGTGTTTCCAGTGCTGCAGTGGGATTAAACACACACACACACACACACACAGCAGATGACAGGTAATAAATAGAGGATGATTTAAGGAAAAGATTAGGTTCAAAGTTTTCCTGCATCCAGTTCCTTGAGTGTAACTGAGAGGGTGTCCATCAGAATCCAGGAAAGTCTAAGCACCCATAACTCACAGCATGGTTCCTCTTGTCTTGCTTTCAGGACTGCAGCACTGTCTCCTTTCCTTGGGGAAAATACTCCTCCAAGAGCTGTGTTTTCAAACCATGCTTTAGATATGGAGATGCTAATTAACATACAGAACTCACAGGCATGTAGTTCTTCTAAGAAATACCATAAATTCATTGGAGATTATGACAGGGTGAGAATACAGAAAGGCAGCAAACAAAACACCAAGCACAAAGCCACATTTACCTGATCATGGTTTTCATCTGAAAATGTTATTGATGTAAGCTTGTAACTATTTTTCAATAAAAATTCATTAACTAGGAAGTTTAGAGCTCTTTTCTCAAGAGGTCTGATTGGCTCCTGGAAAAGAAGAAAACAAGACACTACATCTTTGGTTCATCTTCCTTGCAAACCCATAAGCAAATCCACCTTAAAATGCATCCAAAGCTCAGTTACCACCAACCACCCACCTGAATTTCAGGACTTGATTTATAATTTTTTCGTTCCTGCAAAGGAACTTCGTTTTCTGGGGAGGAAAAGAAAAGAAAGTAACTACATTTTAGCCTTTCACACAGGATCAGCTCAGCTACTTCTACATTTGTTGAAAGTAGAGACATAAAAAGGTTTGTGTACACCACCTGCAGCCTGAGTCAGGTTGGCTCGGAGGGCCTGAATGGTCTCCTTGGCTTTCCGTAGTTCAAACTCCAGGACTGGACAGGGATTTGGATTAAACACACACAGGCATCCAACCAAGGCCAGGGAAACAAAAATAAAATATAAAAAGCAAGGATGGGTGTGGAAAAAAAATAAAAAAAGAAAATCTACAGTTTGTATGCATGCAATCTTTATGGAACTCATGGACACATGCAGCAGAGTTGGTCTGGAAGCAAACTGGTGAATATTTTCCATAGTTCCACAGCTTTCCAGTCAGCAATCAACATTTCAAGCTGTCTGACAAGGACTCGCTGGAGGCTTTTGGTTTGGTGGTTGGCTTTTTGCTTTTTGCTTGCTTTTATCTTTCCATATGACTGGGAAACTCTTCCTTTTTCCTCCCCACTGTTTGACATGATGAGCTGATCATGGGCAAGGGGAGTAAGCAGCAGAGATCTGGGTGCAAAGCCGTGGCAGCAGCAGAGGAAGCTGCTCCACGTAGCAAAGCTTGAACTGGGATGGGAATGTGCTGAGCCTGGGAGACTACAAGTTCCTTCTGAAAACAGCTACAGACTGGAATGTCAGGAGTTTAGATGGCAACATTTGAAATGATCCTGTTTGAAATCTCTATTGGGAAATAGTGGAGTTTTAGGAATACCCTAGAATGAAGGCTTTTAATTAAGCTGAATACATTTAAGAGATGCACAAGGCCAAAATAAAGCAAAATATGCAGCTCTCCTATAGTACCTGGAGAAACTTGAAACAAAACTGCCTTTGTTCCATTATTGATTAATGTTTCCAGCAATTCCAGACTACACAACCTCTTCAATGATCCCGAGTCAGCTTTAGAGACTCAAAACCACCCAATTCCAGCTGCTACCTCCTGCCCATCTCCTGGTCACTGCTGTGTTTCTGCTGTTCTGCTTTACTGGCACTGGTTTCATGTGTTTGGTGCTGGTCACACGTGTACTGTGCCTTCAAATCTAAAACAACTCTGCAAAACACACAGTAAATGTTCTTTTTACAGCCATTTACAGCTAAACTAAAAACCTTGCAGCTGCTTTTAAGGAGAAAACAGTGATGCTATTTTAATCCTTGCCTGGAAACAAGTGCACATGGCCTTTTGTGTACTCAGAGGACAATGCAGAAGCTGCACTGGCTCTTCCTTGTAAGAAATGCTACTGCAGACCACAAATAAAAGAGTCTCCTCTTTTGAACATTTGGTACTCTAAAGAATTTGCACACATGGAAAAAAAAGATTCACTCAGTTTGCATTTAGCCATAAAAACTGAAGGAGTCACTACAGGACAGCACACCTGCTAGGTGAAAGTAACCTGTTTGATGCACAGAATTTGACTGCAGCAGTAGGAAGCACAACTGAGGATGTGATGAGGTGTAAATTTCTCTAGTATTCAGCAATGCTGATCTGCAAATACTTCTGTGCAACAAAGCTGGGAAATGCTCTTGTAGTCAAGGATCTTCATTTTAGCACAGCCTTGCATTGGAGTGACTGAGTCACAGCTCTAGGTTGTAAGCTACTCATTTGCTAGGTTTGGAGAATGGTTAAGAACACAGATGGATTCACTCTGATGGAATTGACTGTGTGTTGACATTTTGTCCTTGGCTTTCCACAGAACAGAACAGTTGCAGATCAGGAGTGCCCTGCACTAGAATGATAGAGAGAGAGATTAAAAAAAAAAAAAGTTGGAAAAACAACACAAACTAGAAAAACTCAGGAATTCCACTGAGGAAAAAAAGAAGTAAGACATGTGTGGAGGCAGAGAAAGCCAAAAACTCATGTCAGACAAACCCATGTCAGACGGCTAGAAGTGGCTGGTTGAGAACTGCCATGATGCTGAACATTTCAGAAGCCATGAGGACTTTGTCCTACTCAACCTTCAGAGGTTACTCTGCTGCATGTTTCTCTGTGATCAGGGGAAGCCTGCTCATCATCTCTTTGGGAAGGGGGGCACCTTGCAGCATGTCACAGCAGCCACGTGGCTGTACAGCAGCACTGGTGCAGTGGTAGCTCACCCCCCTGAGGCCACCACACAAACCCAGTGCATTCCAGTCTCCACTGAGCTTTGCTCTGCATAACTCTGGTTGCAATTTTATATAAACAAATATTCACAAGCAGCTACAACATTTCCAACAGATTTTCAACCAACAAGTAAACCCTCTGCTTTAGGGCTGTACCAAAAGGCAATCTTCTGCCCCAGTGCACGATGATCCACTCCCCAGCGTGGCAATGGAACCAACTCTGGCAATCCCCACCTCTTGAGATATTCTCAAATAAATTCTTTTGCAGCCTCTCACCCCTAGCTCTGTGACCCTTGTCACATTACCTGATCTCCCCCCAGCTCTTCTGCTGTTGTAAAGCTCATGGATCTCAGAGGAGCTGCTTTAGCAGTGCTTTTGAAGGCTAAGTGTGACTTCATTCTTGACTGGGCTGCTAACACAGAACTCATGACAGTGCTTGTGGAAAGCAGCTGACACTCAAGACCAATGCACAAGAGTTTTGCTGCAGACAGCCTGGGAAAGTTCAGAACCAAGATTATTCCCCACTACCTCAGGAAAGCAGAGAACAGAAATTCAGAGCTAATCTTCCTACAAGGAGAAGGCATTTCTGACCAATCTGCTTTGCCTCCAGCTCAGAACAGTTCTCCACACTAAGTGGCTGTTTGTGGAGAACTCCAATCACTAGTTACTGCTCTGAAAAAGAGAAATTCAATTCCTTAGACTTACTCAAAAAGAGCAGCTAAGCATCAGACCAAGACTTTCAGATCTTCAAGTGTCTCAGGTTCTCCTGAAGCTCATCTATTGCACCTCAAACAGGTGTACATCAGGAGTGGGTATCTTCTCTGCTCAGCTTCCAAACTTAAAAGCTAATAAGAATCTAATTCTATTCACTTCCATTTGTTAGTGACTGAAGTCACTGAAGCACAGATTGAGAAGCTTGCTTAGAAGAATGCCCTGGGATATGGGATATTGAACCAGCTGAAATCTACATTGACAGCAGTTTCATTGGACCAAGGCCAGAAAGAAATAAATGATATTAATAAATGAAATACTTCAGTGTGAAGCACTCAACAGAAGAGCAGGAATACAGCTTGATGTTGTGAAGCCACTCCCTGGCATTCTGGCCTTTCCTTTTACAGGAGTTCTCCTTTCCAGCACCAGGCTGCTGTGCTCACCCAGCTCCCTCAGATGAGGACATTCTGCTGCAGGCTTTGCTGTTTGTTGAGTCATTCTGAGTTCTTCCTCCTTGTGAAATAAATGTGTAACTCAAGATGCCCTAGATTATGCCCTCTAAGCCAAACATCCTTTGTATTTGACTTTAAATGTATGTGACAAATCCATCCACCTGAAAAATGGGAATTCTCTGACTCTTGTGCTGGAGCACAACTACCAAACATGAACATTCTGATCAGCATGAGCACGTTAGCAGAGAACTTGTTATTCCAGTAGTGGGAAGCCAACACTTAAAAGCATCAATTAGACAAATTGAGTTAATTACATGAGGCAAGAGAAGACCTGAACTACAGCATCCTAGTCTTCATACTCAACCTTGGAGGTGAAACCTGGAAGTGTGAAGGTTTATAGCTGCTTAACAGGGAAATGGGAAGGCAAAACCAGAGCCACTCCCAGGCTGAACAAAGGGAATACTCAGTGTTAGCAACTGGTTGTTGTAGGGGCCTTTTGGTTTTGGCTTTGTTTCTTGATTTTAAGATTTTCCTCTGATTTTGACTGCACAGAAGTAATAGCACTTATTAAAAAAAAAATAAACCTATAAAATAAATCTCAAAACAAGCTGTGAATCTAAGTCTAGGCAAATGACATCCTCAAAAACAATCCTGTGCTTGGTGAACTTCTCTCTTCCCTTCAAATCCTGACAGGGTTTTATTCTGTTAATCAGAGATACAGACTGGCCAAAACCCACTGCTAATGCAGGGAGATCTGGGAGCTCCAATTATAGAAATGGAGCTTGATTAGGGGAATTAATTTATTATAAATGCAAAACCAGCACTGTTTTTCAGATTATCAGACTGACAACAGTAGAGGTCAAAGGCACCTTAGCAATGCTAAATATTTTGAATTCTGGAAGTTTAGACCACAAACACACTGGTGCATACCACCCATTTCAGATGTGCCACAAGGTTCTGTTCATCACACTGAATGCCAGATAACCTGTGCACAGCAAACTCTGGGGGCAGTTGGCTTCAAGTTAGGTGTGCTTTTATCCCACAGCAATGGAACAGGTTTTCCATTCTTTGGCTGTTTTATGAAAGTGAGTATTTGGAGAAGGTTTACTAAGGCTGGGAAATCCTTCAGAACAAACCTCATCTTAGCACCAGCTGTTCCAGCACTTCAACCATGAATTTCAAATGAAGACTGCCTAGCCTCAGAGCAGAGGTTCTTTCTCTCCAGTAAATGGCAAGCTCTCAGGATATATATTTTGGAAACTCTTTGTGGATTACAAAGGTATCCCCCACTTTGTTACACAGCTCTGTTTCTATGAGGAACAGGTAGGTAAGGAAGAATGGGGATGTTTTCCACACTGCAGTTGATTTTGCCATGCTCATCAACATCCTGACTGGTTTTTGTGACTTACCAACTTGACTGGAAAGATTCTTTAAGGAAGAGCCTCACTTAGATTCCTTCAATCAGAACTCCCAAGCAATTTCACACTCTAAACATTTCTGCTGCTAAGCCAGATTTTGATTGCCACACCAGATGGAAGGAGCTGAGCCCATGGATCTGGAACACTGCAATCCAGAGCAGTTCATTCCAAGACCTTGGGTATTCATCAACTCAACTACATGGCAGTGAAGTCCAGCACCACCCACAATGCAGCAGAGAGCCCTGGGGGCTTTGGATGGTACAAGAACACTGATGTGGTGCCTTCCAACCAGGCAATGACTTGGCAGGATTCTCAACTGGAGAGAACTTCCCTTCTCCAGCCCTTCTGGCTCAGCACCAGTTTCCTTTAGTGACTGATGTGCATCCATTGTCCATCCTGCACCTGACATTTAACTAGAGCTGATGTTGTACTGGTGGGCTCTGTCCTGACTGGAAAAACAGAGAGAACAGCACAAGAAAGACATCTGCAAGAAGACTGCAAACCTCAGAGAGCTAGCAAGAGAAATGGGACTTCAGGCTCCCACAACAGATTCTACTTCTCTCCTAAGCACCAGAGCTCTTTCCTGAGAAGAAAGAACATGAGAAATAAGCAGGATGGACCTTCCAGGTTTCAGTGAGCATTTGCAGCTAAGAGCTAATTCAAGGGCAGAAGTTCAGCCAGAGTTTGTCAGAAGGAACTGGAAAGGAAAAGTTCTGGAAACCTCCACTGATGTGAATTTTCAATGTGAAAATTTGATTTTCATTTCAATCTTAATATGAAAATTCAATACTCAAGTTTTCTAGAGCCTAATGCTCAGATAGATGGTTTTAAACAGACTTGAAGCAAAAGAATTTGAGTACTTATAATTGAACCAGAATTTTAAGTAGAAATAGTGTATTTTGGAAAAATTCAAGTCTTTATAAACATCCAGCAATACCATCCAGTCCAGCTTTGTTCCAAGTTCTACCAACTTTGTTCTAGTTTCTAACAACTCTTCAAAAAAAAATCTTTCTAAAGAAACTCAGACATGTAAATAACCTGCCACATAATTTGCTTGTCTCTTACATGACAGTGACCAATCACCATACTGTAATCTTCAAAAATAGCTCTTTTAGGATGCAATATATTATAAAATTAAATATTAAGTAATTTCATACTGGAATTAATCAACATTTTGTCATTCATGTCCCATCAGAAGATTAATCATTCTACTGGATGTCAGCTCTGAGTGGTCCAGAAACATCTCCACTCCAAGTCAGTCACTAAAGCTCCAAGCAAAGATCAGTCTGTCCCTCATGGTAATACTACTACCAAGAAATATTGACTAGAAACAGGAAAAAATCTACCAAGATGCTGGAAAAATAAATCAGAATTTGCTTATTTCTTCCCCATATACCAGGACCAAGTTCAGAAATACTTGGGTTCCCTAAGCACACTGTTCTGATAATTAACTGTATATTTAAAACTACTGCCCTTGAAGCTGACTACATATATTGAGAAATCCAGCAATTGGGTGGTAATAAGAAGCTGGAAGTTTCCATCTAAATTGAAGAAGAGCAAGTAGTTTAGTTTAGAAATTTAGTAAGAGCACTTTAGTTGCAACCCTGAGCACTGAAATACCTGAATTCACTTCACACTCAAGACTAATTCAGTCCTTTACCTCACACACTGCCTGGCTAAGAAAAAGGAGATTTTCCCAACACTTCTGTTCTTCCCTCTGGGCTGCCAGTTCAGCCTGAACAAGAGAGGGAATTTCAGAATCAAGATGCTTCACAGAACTGTTTCTGCAGCCTCATCTTCCCTGCAGAGCCTGGCAGTGGTGTGATGAAGTGGGCACTTCAGAGCTTGAGGTTCCATGGAGCTAGGCTGGTGTGGAAGGGCCAGGTTCCATGGGGCTCAGCTGGAGACTGCTCACAGCATGGAACCCTCCACGTGCTCATGGTGCCACCAGGATTGACTGTCAGCAAGCAAACAAGGGCTCTGCAGCAATTCCCAAAGAGCTTCTCTGTGAGAGCTGTGAATAACTTACTGCTGACTTCAGAAACAAGCTGAACTGAGAAACATGACTCCTGTGCAGAAGAAAGGAGGGTCATTTCAGATGTGACAACAGCAGCCTCTGCCTCTGCTGCATTCATAATCAACCCTGAAAGCAAAAGTGCCACAAGGCTCCTAAGTTCAGAACAACTGCAAGGGGCCAAACCCCTGGCACTTCTTTGAAACAACTTTACAGGGCCAAGCAAGCAAAAGGGAGTCAGAAAAGCACCACAATGAAGGTTTGTGGCAAAGATGAGAAAATCCCACATTTCCTCTGGGTTTCCTAATGCTTCCCTGGCCTGCAGGCAAGCTCCCTGCAGCACTGACAGATTTCAGGCTGCATTGAGCCAGCAGCAGTCAGCCAGCAGGCAGGAGCATGGTCAGACTGAGCACAGCTGAGGTGTACTGCTTGCTTTACCCTGCTGACATCTAGAAGACCCAGCAGTGCCCTGCCTGAATGTCTGCAGCCATGAGACATGATTACATCCTTAGCTGACTAGTCCAACCACCACACTGTCCCCTCCTGCAGTGGTCATCTGAATTACTTATGCTAGGAACAACAGGCCAAGTGGGGAAATTACCACTGTAGGATTCCCAAAGCATACCACAAACTTACCTGCTACTCTTTCATCTGTCTCCCTGTTGCCATCATCAGAGTATCTTGCAAAATCCAAGGAATCAAGAGTACTGATGCTTCCAGCACGATCTTAGGGGGAAAGGAAAAAAAAAAAAGTATAAGAAAAAATCCTGTTATAAGTCCTGCATTAATTTTCACTATGAAGGATTTCACATGGGAGAAACCTTAACAAGGCCTCAGCTCAGCCTCAGGACAACTCTACTTACAAACTAGCTCAGGCTAAGGCTTCTAGCTGCTCCTGAATGAAAAGAGGCACTGAAAGTGACAGGAGAGAATGGCTGAGGCCATTAACAATTACTCCTTAGCACCAGCAACTATCTTTTCTAGGAATCAAACATAAGCAGACTCCAGGATGCAATCTGCTGCAGCAGTATGAGTAAGCTGTACTTCATTCTTGACCTGATCATCAAAAATGGGGTTTGTAGAACTAAATTATTAAAATATGGAGTTGGTAGATTTCATTTTTTGGAGGTAAAAGCCACCCATGACAACTGCACCAGCAGACAGGCTGCACCTGAACAGAAAGCAGGAAGACTCCAAATGCTATGAGCTACCATACAGTGAGAGTCACTGGGGATGGTAACTGTCAAAAAACCAAAGTATTGTCAGCTGCACATGAGAGGATTCCAGCAAAGCCTCCAATTCTGGGAGACTCTCCCAGATGTCTGAGAAGTGAGAAGCTAAAGCAGCCCCTGCTACAATGTTCTTCAACTTACACCCCAGGGACAAGCTTTAGGTTAATGGAAGAAGTAGTTCCTTCCATCTTCAGAGCATGCACAGTTGTTTTCCCTGAGGAGCTGCACCACTGTTATGAAATAGGGTTTATTACATATTGGGAGGAAGGAGAGATTTTCTTGCATGGAGGAATCTGATGGAAAATTTTCCATCCCAAAGAAAATTAGATTATAAGCAGATCAAAGATGAAACTTTAAGAGGTCTGGAAATCAGAGGATGGAAAAAAAAATCATCTACATGTTAAAAGAACAGCAGCATATAACCTATTTCATAAGGTACAGGTATCTGATATTCTTAAGAGATAGAGAGAATCCAGCAGGTGCTCTGGTAACTGACACAAACTGAGAAGTTTCCTTGTGAACTACTCAGGGTTGCCACTTTTTTCTTTCTCTGAGCTACAGGTGCAATAAAAGAACTCTTAAAGCTCAGTATATATACAGTTCAATACATCTATATTTCTGTTGGAGGTAAAAGCCAGCAAACCAGGTATTTTAGCTCCCTTCCATAAGCAAGAGCTAAGGTAAAGGAGGCCTTTTGGCTGCTGCTCTCTGCAGACACTGTTCTGGGAGAAGGAATAAACTCCCTCCTCTATTGCCTTGCATGGTTCTGTGCATGTGGGAACAACCCAGCTGGGGAGAGGGGCACACTCAGCTGATGGGCAGCACTGGAGCAACCTGGAGAGCTTTAATGGATCCTTTCTCCACCAGCACAAGAGCAAGGCATCATTCACACTTCACCAGATCACAGTCTGCATTGGGGGTGCATTAAATAGATAAAAGTGTTGTGCCACACACATGAATAAATTCATTACATTATTTAACTGTACAGAAATTATACCACAACTCCTCCAGGCCTTCCCAAGCTTCACAGGGCAGCTATTAATATATATTAATATCAATATTGCTTTCAGAAGTCTTCACTGCCTGCTGCATTTGTAACTGCCAGGCTTCAGCTTCTACTCAGCTCAGCACCAGAGGGGGAGGCAGCAGAGCAAACCTGATCCGTGGCAGCTGCCACCTGACCCACCACAAAACCTTCCTGGCAGAAACAGGTATCCATTTCTTACACCAGTTTCACTGGCAATTTACCAGAGCACCTCCACACCTGGTAACTCTGAGCTGGAGCTGAGCAGACACTTGTGCTCTGTCACTGCTCAGTGAGAGCAGCTGAAGGGTCAGTTGGTATGTTCTGAAAAGAAGTCCTCAGACTTGAATGTAAAGAAAATGAAAGGTGCTAGATTGAAATTAATTTTCAGGGTGTCAGAGTCATCCACTTAATTACCTAAAAATACCTAAAAGTCAGTCCTGGATTGCTCATGACAGGCAGTCCAAGCCAGGATGGAAACAGATCAACAATAAATACATTTACCTCCATAGTCTAACAACCTGGGAAAATTCACAGAAGTATACGAGGGGAAAAACCTCTAAAGCCACTCAGAGAAAACCAACTGGCCAAGACCAGCAAGAAAATAAACCAAAAATCACAACCAAACCCAAACACACACACAAAACCAAACCACCAAAACTGAACACCCAAACCAAACCAACCAACCCCACAACACACACAAAAACCCCCCAGACAGCCCAAAACACTCACACAAAAACCCCCCAGACAGCCCAAAACACTCACTCCACACGTAAAACAAATCCCTCCCGTGTCAAAGACTTTGCAGTAGCTGCTGGGACAGGCAGGCACTCAGCAGAAGCCAGGGAAGAGATGAGTGACAAGCAGAAAACAGATCTTGCAGCTCAGCACAGCAGTGAACTGCTGAATGGGGCTCAGCTGCAGCTGGATGCCCTGCAGAGCTGAACAGGGCCACTCTGGTGGGGTCTGTTTGCACAGGCAGCTCTGGGAGCCCTGCACACAGCCTGGCTGCCCAGCAGCTCCAGAGCCTCCCAGGCAGCAGCAGCTGAGGCAGAAGCTCAGCACAGAGCTGCTCCCCAGCCCAACCTGGCTGCCTGCTGCAGGATCTGAAGGCCTCACATTCCCTCCGTGTGCTCCAAGCTGACCTTCCAGAGGGCATCACCCAACTGGGCCTTGTGAGGCTCTGCCAGAGTCTGCAGCACTGCAGCCTGCACTGTCACCTCAGCTGGCTGACTGAGGGCCACCTCAGGCCTGCAGGGACCATCTCCATTCTCAAGCCCTGAACTCTCTTCATTTCCTCCCTGTATGGAGACTGTCCCAGGGGATGACACCAGCTGACCTCGGGGCTCTGCTCCCGCCCCAGCCACGGCATTCTCTGACTGGGGGGGGTTTTGGCCATGATTTCACAGGATCACAGCATGGCAGGGCTTGGAAGGGAGCTAGAAGATCATCCAGTCCAACCCCCCTGCCAGAGCAGGGGCACCTAGACCAAGTCACCC
>JAOEGS010019393.1:0-23707 GCA_025447755.1 Corythornis vintsioides
TATCAGCAAGTGAGATGCCCACACAATTACAGAGTTTAAAGGGAATGATATTTGTCAAATAAACTAAACTTGCTTGTCATTGTGATTTTGTACTTCCCCCCCCCCACCCTAATAACGGGGAAAAAAAATCTTAATTTTGAAATAGGGAGACAAAAATATCCTGAAAATCATCAGTCTGAACATGGGTAAGAAAAATATTTGCTTCCATATATCAAACTAATTGAAAAAAATATATAAAAGCTCCCTTTTTCTGGGAAAGTTTGATTTTATAAAATATTGACAAATAGTGGGGATTGCATATTAAGCATTTAGTTTTCTTATGATGAAATGTCAATAAACATTCTTAAAGCAAAAGCTCTCAAAATTTAAGCAGCAGCTTCAAAGATCATCTAGCTCTAACACAATGAAGGAAAGACAGACGAATTTTCCTAGACAGTACTCTAAAAATTATTCTTCAGTCATCTGGGAGATAAAAGATGTCACACTGGGCCCTTCCACTCAACTGTGGGACAAGCTGTCCCTGCTCCCCCAGCCCCAGAGCAACTCCACCAGGATGGATCTCACGTTGTTGAGTGGGGAGCAAAGATGTGGGTCTCTTCCCCTTTCACAGATCCTGCCCAGCTAGGTACCAGTGCCTCTTGGAAGGGATGCTTTGCTGGGAGCAGCAGTGGACGCTATGTCCCTCACTCCTGTTCCCAGCCATAGCTCTAGCAATATCTACAACTACAGAAACATACCTGGAGATTTATGTCAATACAGTTTGGCTCCTTTGAGTTTGCTTTACCAGACCAGGGACAAGTACCAGGAGACCCAGTGGTTACTCTGTAAGTAATTTTCAGCATCTAAGTAAAAACGCTTCCAGATTAGGAAACGAGGAACACCAAGACCAAGAGCATCACTGTCTGTGCATTAGCAGAAGAGGACATCAGCAAACTGAGAAATTGGTGGATCATGCTCACATGCCAGTGGGATTACAAAGAGGAAGCTCAGGCAGCACCAGGATGTCCAAGATCTGACAGTGGCAGGGAGAAGGGAAAGGTGCCGCACCTCACTGGGAGAGACTCCATCCCTCCTCTCTACTCCTCAGGTCTAAGCTCAGAGACCCGGCAGAAAGAGAATGGTCAAGGAAGAGAGAAAAGGGCTGTTGCATTTTCTGGATAAAGAGGAAAGAAACCTGACACCTTTGATGAAGCCTGGCCATACAGAAGTTTAGCGAGAAGGTTGTCAGGAAGTAAACCGAAAAGAAATAGCTCCTCTGGGGAAGGGGAACTCAGAACAGTAAGAATAACCAAAAAGCTGTAATGAAGAGGTAAAGAGGTGCAGAGGTGAGTGGCGAGGAGACTGCAAAAGAAAGAGGGGCAGGGAAAGAAGGGCGTCCCGAGAAAGAAACAGCAGGGGGAAGGCGGGCGAACAAAGACGAGCCGGGACGCGGGGCGAGAGCGGCGTGCCGGGAGCGCTCTCCCTCGGCAGGCGCCGGTGGCTAGCGGGCGAAGGGAAGGAGCCGGACCTTACCTGCAGGTAGGGCTGGCCCCTCTCGACGCCCCCCACCACGATGTCCGCCGAGGCCATGCCGCCGCTGGAGGAGAGCCCGAAGCCCACGTAGCCGCGGGTCCGCACCTCCAGTCGGAAGGCGAGGGCGCTGCCCTGGCGGCCCCAGAGCAGGCGGTAAGCGGCCGCGCCGTCCAGCACCGCGCTATGAGGGTAGCTCCGCGGCGGCGGCCCGGCGGCGGCACAGGCACACAACAACCCGACCAGCACCAGCGTCCAGGATCGGAGCCGCCGCATCCTCCCGCCGCGCACCGGCGGCCTCCTGTGTTTCTGCGTGTGCCCAGGCGCGCTGGTGTGTGTCCGTGTGTCCGTCTGTGCTTTTGTGTGTGTGTATGCGCGAAGAAGCGGGGATGGGTGCCCCGGTCACCCCGCCCCCGCTACGGGCGGCACCGTGCCGGCCGGCCCCGTCGGGGCAGCGCGCCTCCGGCAGCCGCTTTGTTCGCTCCTCGCTCCGGCCCGGCGCTCGTGGCCGTCTGCGGTTCCTCCGAACTGCCCGTCGGGGCCGGGACGAGCCGGACCGAGACTCCGCCGAGCCGGCGGCACCTGCCGTGCTCTCGCCGCGGCTTCAGGGGTCCTGCGGGGGCTTCCCGGGGAGGCGCTTGGAATTCGCGTTTACAAGAAAATCTTCTTCCTGACAGGTGGAATTAGAGTGGAGGCGGCTGACAGGGCTTCCTCGCCAGGGACCCCTCCGGCCCCACAGGAGCTTTAACTCTAGTAGAAGTCCGTGGGAGGAAGCCCGCAGGCAAAGAAGCGCTTTCCACCTCTTAGCCGCTTCTTCACTGAGTGCGAGAGCGCGGTGCCGCGGACGAGGGGCTAAGCAGGAGATCACTCCTCAGGAGGGTTAGTTTTGCTCCGTAAGTGGAAAATGAGGACTCTCCAGAGTGATTTGCACTGAGATGTCTCCAAAAGCACAACTCAAAACCCCACTCACATGCCTTAATATCCCCGCACCCGTCCCCAGTGCCAGCATCACTCGGCCAGCCTGGCCATGCGATCCCCAGTAACAACACAGAAGCATCATCCACTTCCCCACACGCACCGACTCCACCGCCATTTCAGTAAGAAAGTAAAAATCAGACAAATGGTTTTGGAGAATGATTTGCATTCCCCTGCAAATCTGGATGGAAATAAAAAATAGCATAGCACCCAAACTGGAAAAGTCATGGTCCACAAAAAAAAAAAAAGAAGTGGCCCTTAAAACCTCAAAGAAATATAGAGACAGTTTAAAATGAAGTTATGCAGTTTCAATTGTGTTTTGCTCATGTTTAAACAAAAGAGAATGAACCTGGCATGCATCTGAAAAGGAACATTAAATCTGTGAAAACCAATCAAACTAGGACATAAGGGAAATTAGTAATGCTTCCTTTTTAGGCTATTGCATAAATATATTTCGCAAATATCATTGGGGCTTCCAGAATATCACCACCTGCTGTGATGCGAGGAATAAACACATCAAACTATGAAACAACTTCTAGACGAGAAAGTGCTTTAAAAAATGATAAGCACCAAAAATTGCTTTCACCTAAACCATTGTAAGAAATTAGGTAAAACCAGTAATTAGATACTCGTGAAATTAGAATTGTTTTTAAAGGGAATATATTGGTGTGAACTTTCTTCCAATTATAGCAGGAACTTCAAAGGTACAAACTCATATGACTGACAAATGAGAAAATGCTGAGATACTGAGGGTTTAGGTTCTCTTCTAAAAATTGCTAAGACCTACGAGTGCATGTGGATTAATTGAGGGAGAAATGGCAAGTGCATGATGTATCTCAAGACCTCAGCACTCAACTGGGGGCATGCACCTTTTGTAAACCTGTGTTAAAGAAGAGATCCTTAGTGCAGTGTTTATGTTTTCTGGGGGCAGAGACAAAGAAGGAATAAAGTTTTTTAAAATAGCTTTTTTTATAAGACTGTATTCTGTGTTCTTATGTAACAGACACCTTGAGATAATGTTTCAAATCATGTGGACATGACAAGCTCATACAATGACTTGTCTCAGAAAGCATGATTGAATTACACATCTGGTAGGAGAATTTGTGCCTTTTAACCACAACAGTGGTCACTACTGAAGTCTAACTAGTGCTTCCTATAGCATACATTGTATAAGCATTTGTACAAAACAATGGAAAATACTCACTTTAAAGTACTCCATCTTGTCTCAATTTGGTAAGGGTGGTACTGACAGCATTTCAGAAGCCTGTACAAAGCATGGGATATTGTTATACAGTCAAGAATGATGGAATATCCCATACATCACACTATGCTGTATAGCACAACAAGCAGAAATAGGGTATCCCAGACATGGATGTGGGTGCTATGAGGGAAGCAGAGATGGAGGTTGGTGTTGGACCACAGAGGCCATTTTCAGTAAGAGCTGAACACATTCCCAGTACTGAAGCCTGGCCTCTATCTCCCACACCTCCATCCAGCTCTCTGCTCCTCTCACAGCAAACATGCACAGACAGAAAACTGAAAAACAGTCTCTAATGAATTCAAACTTGGGGTCTGTTGAGATCTTTCCAGTCAGTCAACCAAAAGCCAAGACAGAAGGATCACCTGGTGACTTGGACAAACTCCAGCATCTCAGAAAAGCCAGAGGTTTGTTATAGTGAGTCTGGTAAAATGGTAATGCTGACAGTAAACTGGCATGGGAATGTCCTGTGCTGGCAGAGCCTGTGGCCAGGGTGTCCCTGTTCTGCTACTATGGAGCTAACCCCATATTTCTCCTGGGCTTTATTTTCTTTTGTGGAGAAAATTGTCATTTTGGAGGCTAAGAGACAGAAGGGAAAAAAATACTCAATTTATAAAAAATCTTTCATGGCATTGAAGGATTTCTATGCATAGTCCAAGGGTCTGGCTTGATGCTTCTCACTAGCTCTGAAAACTTTATTTCCAAAAATCCTTGTGACCCTTACCAAAACCTAGGGGTACTGGTAACCTGTTTTCCAGCACTGGACTCACACTAAAAGGCAGAACTCACCCCATCAAGCTGGCCATGTTTAGACTAGTGGAAGTGCAGGAATATAATGCCAATTGCTTTCCAACCGCCAGCAGGTATTTTTCCATTAAAACAAACTATCCATATGGTTCTGCAGAGCTGCACATTTGTTCTACAAATATTGTGACAAAACAACCTTTTTCAAGTTGCTGCTATTTATAATCCCAAGACCAATATTCACAAAATAAAACTTTCCTAGTAGATTTAGAAGAGTCACTTTGTGGGCAGAGAAGTACCATTCTCAAAGCTCATATTAAGAGACTTTGGTGACTTCACAAACACTCTTTGCATCATTAAGAGACTAGACATAAGAAGAAAATACAGGTTAAAACTGAACCTTGGCCTAGAAGTAATGCTGCTGGCAGGAGCACAGAGCAACATCTGATTACCACCTCCTCTGTGTTGAATTCAGTCCCACTGCTTCTCTTTTCAATGGAGGCAGTTCACTAAAGATTCAGCAGGGGTTTTCTTTTTAAAATCTTTGACAACCATTACTAAAGATGGTGATGCCAATTTCTCCCTTGCACCATCACACAGCATAGTCTATATGCTAAAGTGCTGATTAAAAAATGGCACCTTTTTGTTCATACCACATATATTTGACAAAAACAAACAAACAAACAAAAAAACCCAAACCCACAAGCTCTCTAAAGCCTTAAAAAAACTTACTAAAAATGTTAACATCTTCTGATACAAGCCAGTGCAATTTGTTGTAGGAGACACTCCACCCATCATTTTCCAAAACTGTAAGGAAAGAAAAAACACGGCACAGCTGAAACAACAACTTGTGATTATCTAGAAGAAGGATGACCCTCAGCTAGTGAGCTAATTAGTCTGTGTAAGAAACAAATCCTAAAAATCACTTGGAGCCACCAGTAACACCGGGTTTCATCCAGAGCAACAACATGACTGTCTCCATTGAGCACACCACCTACCTAAAAACCACTCCTACACCAGATACCCTTTGTCTAATTAGCATAGAAAGATTTGAAATGATGTGTGTAAAGACTTTCTTGGCTCCTGCAAGAAGTGTATGCAAATGTATTACATATAAGCATGACACCAAGTACCTGTGAGTAATGCTATGTAGAAAAGTACATAGCAATTACTGTAAAATAAATAATCTGCTATGAAACTAATGTAAAAAAAATTTAAACTGTGTATGCCCTGAGTGACAGATAGATGGACAGACAGAATTGTAATTATGTGGGTATTAGCTTAGTAAAGATATATATGAAGTATAAATAATACTTAAAGGTGGATAAGTTAAAAGGTATTCCTCTTTGAGGACCATCAGTGCCAGAACAGATGCATTCAGTCTAAAGTTTAAAAAAATAAAAAGTTCTCAATGTTACACTACATGACTGACTGCAGCTAAGTGCCTCCTTTAGCAGACATTCTCAGAAAATAAGGGAAAAGACAACCACAACCAAGAGAAATGAGAGATTATTTGCTTTTAACTTACTGGCTTTTCCAACTAGTCTAATAAAACTCTTTCCCTCCAATTTTCTGTCCCAAGAGAAGTAAGAAATTTTAATGAACTTGAGTCAAGTTATTAGGAAATTTGTCAATGTATGCAGAAACCAGCCTGCCAGTGTGGAAAAGAAAGCTAGCACTCTGAGCATAGGATCTGGAGAGTAATTTTTTTTTTTTCTAACATTGATTTTACTTTTCTGTCCTTGGGAAAGCCATTTAAAACACCAACCAACATGGGTTCAAACTCAACATAATAATTTCTGTAAACATACTAGTCTTTATACTTTTTTCGGATTAACAGAACATTTGAAATATAGGTTGTAGGTAGCACAGCAGAGCTCCAAAACTATCCTAACTTTAGCCAAGGTGAGGCTGCTTCAAGAACAGAAAGGCAGAAATGGTCCACCTCTGTATTCACTGGTCCCAGACGTTGCTTCTAGCTTCAGTGATTAACATGTATTTCTTCCTAAAATGAATTTGTATTTCCTCAGTATGCCAACCTGAAGGTTAAAAAAAAATGTGTTGTTTTCTTTGCTACCCACACCAAAAGAAAATAAAAATGTAAACTGAGTACATAAAATGCACAGAAAAATAATTAAAAAGACTTATAAAAGCCTTAATACAGTTAATCTGATTACAGAGATCAATTATATTGTAGGCATTCTACTTTACAATATAAAAGTTATTTTCACATGGGTAAGTTAGGTATTAGGTCATTACGCATGATCAGGATAAACCTTCATATCTGACCCATTAAGGAACAATAGATAGTCATCATCTCTCTCCCCAGCTCCTGTCAACACCTAGAAGCATCCTCAGTAAGGTAGCACCAGGAGACAAAGCGCATCTCTTACTTCCCAGAACTCGCTACCATCTGTTAAATCTTACAGCACTAAACCCTGTAGCATTTATCTTATGTACAGTTGTTATGGCTATAACATGTAGGCTTAAATTAATGAGAAAATCATTATTTATAATAGATATTAAAATAGTATATACTTGGAGAATTTGTGACTTTAAAGAAACACAAACTGTATCTGGAAAATAAATAATAGATAGATAGATAGATAGATAGATAGATAGATAGATAGATAGATAGATAGATAGATAAAGAAACAGCATTTAGAGTTGTCCACATTCATTTTCCAAATCAAGCGAGGAGTCTGAGGCTTCTGGGTTTGAGTAGTTTATGATATACCTCTAAATAATTTTCTGATAGTCCCATTAAAATTCCACCCCAAAGAGTCTGGTGATTACATAAAATGACAGGCTGGATTAAACACAAAAAAATAATTAATATTTTCTAATATTTCTTAATCTGAAAAGTAATTCCTGTCCTTTTCCTGTGATATGGCTAGGTAAAACCACTTAGTTGGAGTAGATGCAGAAAGCCAGCTGGCCCCAGGAAGAACAACTGGTGCCAAGTGGGCTTCCACTACAATGATATCAATGCAAAAGCATTAAGTCAAACTGCTTTTCTCTGATGTGTCTTTGCATTTTAAAGCATGAGTAGAAATCTGGAAAACCAAGGTTATTCAACTTTTTTTTTTTTTTTTTTTACTGTTTATAACAAGATTGTAAAGAGACTATCATAGATATAATCAGTTAATTAAATATTGTCTGTTGCTGTCTCCACATAATACTAAATTTCTGAGAGACAGGATATATACTAATGTATTAACAATGATTTAAGCTTAACATCTTTTTTAATAGGAAAAAGAATAATGATGAAGGTTATTAAATAATTGTCAGATTAAGAATAGGCCTGTTGATTTTTTATTTTTATTTTTTTTCATTAATACAGACTGGATAAAACAAAGTAAAGGTCTTTATCAGAGTAATGCACTTCCCAGCTGACCATTAACTTCTAGACACCACATAAGCCAAACCCTGACTCTAGGGTAGGATCACTTTTTACCTGTGTCAGGTCTGGGAGATGTCTGTCTAGCCTCCCCTTTATCTTTGTCCATCAGTGCAGGTATTTTTTCCTCTTCTCCTTCTCCCTTCATACAGAATCACCAGTAATCCATCATCAGTCTTCCTATTAGAAAGTTCTGCTAGGTGGCTTATCTTGGAAGCAGTAATTAAGCATGTAACTGCTGTTCTGAAGTTTACGTACTTATTTGACGGTGAGGAAGCAAATACAGTTGCTCTTGGAAGGTAGGAATGTGTTTCTGGCCCTTACCCCTTGCTGCCTTGCTCTCTGTCTTAGTATAGTTCAGAAACCAACTGGTGGATATAAGTTTTCAGCCTGTATGCCTTTTGCATGAAGCTGAAGACCACTCCTCCTGTGAAGCCTTCACAAAGATCCATAGACACCCAGTTTTCTAAATCTGAATGAACAATCTCTACTTTTTTTTTTTTTTTTCAAAATTGGACAGATGGATGCAGAGAGCTTAACATACCCCTGGGTTTAACTTCCCTCACTTATTTAGAATGTCTAAATCAGCAGAACAAACACAAAACAGAAGGAGAGCAGGAGGTAGAACTTCATGCCTTTGGGGGAATGCATCGTTCTGCAGTAGTGGAGAGCAACCCTGTGTCTTACCCTCTGTGCAAACAGCCTGCATAGTCAGTCAAAGCTATAAATACACAGAAGAAACAAAAATGGAGCAGAAAGAGCATGACAAATGTACTGCATCCTTTGGACAACAATGGTAGCATCTGTATTCCCAACAAATTGTGAAGATTAATTTGCAGTTACTCCATCACATAAAAGTTTCCAGAATTTTTCAACATAGCAAACTATTGACACTTCTGTCAGATGTTCCCCTATGACCAATACTGTACAGATTTGTACATGTCTAATGTTCATAGGCACAAACACTTTCAAATTTTGGCTCACTTCACCAAAGTCTTCCAAACAAGACTAAACAAATCATTGCTTGAAGCACCCAGTGCCAATCCAAAGTGTGAATACATGTTATTCTATTTTTTGTTGATGACAAGTTTGTTAATACACCCATGAAGTTAAAGATTGAAACCCACACTTATGTAAGCAACCGTTCTACATGTGATGGTACCAGTCAAACTCAAGAGCTACAGACTGTTTGCAGGGACTTCTGGGTGGAGCTGTATCCAATACTTTCTGCTGGTGATACAAATTTGGGTATAAGCCATCAGATGACTCCAGGCATTCTAAGGTGTGTGGGTGTGAGGGGAGAACAAAGATCATGCAGAAACAACTGTCTATTTGCTGGCCTTTATTTTAACTGAGGCTTTCATTCCTTTTGTATTAGTCACGAGTCATGATATTAACAAAACACATAGAATATCCCACTTTAACAAAACATCACTGTGCTGTAGGAAAAAGAAACTACTTCTTCCTGTGACTGAAGCTTTGGACTTTCAGGAGCTACAGTACTTTAATATGAAAAGCTGACAAGTAAAACCAATATATATTAAATATTTATTTTAATTTAGAAAAACATCTGATTCCTAAATTTACTTCAGGTCTGGTTCTGTGGTCACCTCATGTCTGGGGTGGAGGAAAGTGGGGAAGAGGTTGCCCAAGAAGACAAGGAGCACCCTCTTCCTCAGTCTTATCCCCCTGCAGAAGTGCCAAAGCAGGATACTTTTCCTTTCCCCACTCCCAAAGAGAAAAATATTTCTGAGAAAAAGGCATAAAGATAGGAAAACAACTCTGATCCTCATTTCTGCAGGTTTGGGGGTAAGAGCTGACCAGTCTACAAGCTGTGAATCAACAGAAGAGCTTCTTTTGCAAAGCCAGGTGCACTGAGATCTAGACAAGAAAGACTTCTTCAGCAATTGCATGAGAAAACTATTAACAGTGCAAACATAAGAACAGTAGCTCTTGTGAACGCTGGCTATGGCAATACGTGTGCACAAAACAAACTTCTCAAATCTCCCTTCCCTTAGATGTCAGAGGCATCCCTAAACCACATTTTTGCAAAGGACTTTTTTTTTTGCCTTAAATGTCCCATGCTGGTGACACAAAATTTCAAGTAGATGACTTGGATATTACTATGTGAAGCACCTTGCAAAGAGAATATTATTCCACATTCCAGGATTGCTTTATCTTACAGCATTTTGACGACAAGAAATGTTTCCATGCACTACTCTAGCTCAAAGCTGGAAAATAAAACTCCCCACACACCTTTTCCTGCCTCCAATAAGAGAAAAATTGCTCTACTGTGATCAACCAGATACACAAATTGCTGAGCAGGGAAATGTAGGAAATTACAATCCCTTCTGGAAGGAATTATTCCATTAGAGAGGATCTCCATTTCTCCTTTTGGAAGTGATATATGATAAAGTAAGACAGGCCACCAAGACAGCAGTGTTGGTTGGAATCGCTCTGGGCACAGAGAAGCTCTCTGTCTTCACAGACCCATTCCAGCAGCTCTTGCTATGGAACATGCACTTCCACTACCACTTTGTAGACTTGTCTTCTCTGAAGTTAAGCCCATTAAAGATACCAGTTCCAAACACTGCATCTTCCTTTCCTAACCAACACCCTACTAGCACTTAACAGCAAATCTTACCAACACTGCTTACTTTCAGATGGCCCCTTGCCCTGTTAGTGTTTTACAGATCTGCTGTAAAATATCAATACCACTATTGCCAGCAGACAGTGATGTGTTTTGGCAGCGTAACTCTCTGGAGCTCACAGATATGAGCCCATAATAGTTCTGGTTTTCAAGCAGAGCTCCTAGAGGAAGCAGTGAATGCAGTGCTCTCCCTCAAGCCCTTTGTGGAAGCTGGAGATTGCGATCACAGTACACATCCATCTGTGGCCATAACCTCAGAAGACTCATGTGATATCAATGCTGTTGTTGACCGCTTCTTTCCAACCTAGTTGCACAATGTGTCATTTTCAGTAAGTAGTGGCGTTTCAGGGACTTAAAATCATAATGTCTTTTTTGTTTAGCTTCTTTCATCTCTCTTTGTTCCTGCAAGACTGACAATACAACAGCCAAACTCTTAAGTTTCCCATTAAACGGATGGTCTATGAGTAATGAACTTTGTTTTGTTGGTGCTGTACTGTAATTTCACAGTGCTAAGTACAGATCAGAGTCTGACTCCTCAGCATTTTTCAAGAGCTTCTGTATTATTTTAACACCGTATTTATGTGTGGAATATGAATCACTTATCCTGGTAGGATAAGTGGTTGTGGTCCAAACCCAAACTTCCCTGCAAATTGCTAGTTTACATGCTCACAGCCTCTTAGATTTCTCTGTAAATTACATCATTGCTAGTTCAAGAGACATCCACAGTCACTTGTTTATTCTTCTAGCAAATCTTCACCTGGACTAAAGTTTTAAAAACACCTTCAAGGGTTTTCTAGACAGCATATGCAGATTTGGGGCTGTGGATCTTGGACCTTTTTTCCCCTATGTATCACCAAACTACACACCTACAGCTAGTGGAATAACGTCATCATTAGGGTGACTGCTGTGCAAGTTGTCCAGGTTGCTCTAACTCTCCTTGAGGGAAAAGGTAGTCTTGGTAACCAGTAGACTGTTTGTGTATTTCAAGTGGACAGTTAGGGTTTGCTGGTTTGGCTTCGATTTATTTTTCAATAAATTATTTCCCCATCACTACCTCAGAAGCAGCATGGTTCTGAGGTGCAGTTCTCATCTAGCTTGCTCTCCTCAGAGATTACACCCATACCACCTAGATGACTAGCCCCAGTCTAGTGCCATCATCCTAACTCTACTCCATTGCCTTGCCCACAGCATATTGAACAGAGCAAACACTCAGGATACTTTGGTCCCCCTTAAAAGCAAATCAGTACTATCAGCACTGTAATGGCTAATAGTCATTAAGCATCACTCAGCACAGTGGGAAGTATTCTGTAATACATAACCATGGAAAATTTTACAATGTTGGATAAGTACAAAAAAACTCCAACAAATAGCTCTTAAAGTCTGCTCCTGTTAGAGTCTGGGTTAAATTTTTTAAAATTTGCATTCTCCTTTCTCATTTTGATTTACAAACCCAATACATTTGGTTATTTTAGCACTCAGGAATTTTTTATCAGACAAACAGCTTCCTGATAAAGTATTTGATAATGTACTTTTTGCCTGCTTTAAATACTTCTGTGTATTTTAATTTTAAGACCTCATCAGAAGATCCTCTGTCTATCTACGTGGCAAAGCCTAATGAGGAAAGACCAAGTACCAAGATGAAGATAGTCCTCCTTTCTCTGTTTAGGAACAACTACTGAAGGCCAGCCCAAATTTGGGACTGCTGCCCCTTCCCAAATATTTCATTGACAGAGAAAATGTGTCCTTGGCATTAAAGAGAAGCATGTCAGATAAGAATAAGATTTTACTGCATCTTCAGTACCTGCTGTGTCATTTTGAACACAGTTTTCAAAAGATCTGAGTCTTGCCCTTGTATTCTTTTGGGTGATCGGAGTTGCTGAATCTAAGCAGAGAACCACAGTTTGGGGCAGGGTTCCGGCTAGAAATATTCCAACAAAAAAACATAGGAGTGTTGCAGAACTGATGACGGTGAATTGTAGTGAAAAACATAAATGAACAAACATGAACTGAGAACAGCCCATTTTCTCAGCAGCAACTCCCTGATAGAATAGCAGAGATGAGGAGGCACAAAAGTAATTAAAATAACAACACCCTTGGATGCTTTACAACCATAAGGATGCTGTCAAGGCAAAATAATTAATGCCTTCCTGGAATTTTGAATAAGATTTCATAAAATATCCATTTACCTAAGTGTCTAAGTTTTTGGACTATAGTCCAAAATACTAATAGTTTTTGTAACTATTTTGTCTTAACTCATGCATAGCCAAGATGAATTATACCTGTATATTTCAGTTTCTTGATACCATTACAGAATCACAGAATGTTTTTGGTTTTAAGAGACCTTCAAGAGCATCTAGTCCAACCTTCGACCCAACACTGCAAGCTCACAACTAAACTATGTCCCTGAGTACTAGGTATACATGCCATATAAATACCTCCAGGGAAGGCAAATCCACCACTGCTCTGGGCAAACCATTCCAATGTTTGATAACCCTTTCAGTGAATGTTTCCTAATATCCAACCTAAACTTCCCCTGGTGCTTCTTGCATCCATTCCCTCTGGTCCTGTCACATGTCACCAGGGAAAAGAGGCTGTCTCCCTTCTTGCTTCAACCTCCTTCCAGGTAGTTGTGGAGAGTGATAAGGACCCTCAGCCTCCGCCTCTCCAGACTAAACAACCCCAGCTCCCTCATTCACTTCTTACAGGACTTGTGCTCCAGGCCCTTCACGAGCCTTGTTGCCCTTTTCTGGACACACTCCAGTATTTCTATTGATTTGTAAAGGAACCCTAGTATCCATAGTTCCTTTGTTCTCTTAATTTTTTACATGTTTAACTTTGCAGCTTCAGCAGCTGTAGCCCATAACCTTGGTCCTTGTAGATAATGGGAACTAACTGAACCAAAAAGAGACAGCGAGGAAACTCCCAGGATAAGCTGAACTGTACCAGTACTGTGGCTGTCAACTCAGCACAACTTGTCATTCTGAACCAAAGGTGGAGAACACACTGTGACTGTGGGCCATCCCCCACAAGACCCTGGCCCATGACCACCAGATAGCAATGTGCAGGTGCCAATGGGAGGAAACCTCTGATAATGCGTTCCCAGAAATAATTACAATAATCATGCCTATTCCTAGAACTAATTATACTAATCGGGCCTATGTTTCTAAATAGTTTGGGTTATAAACTTGTGATTGCTCTGAGAAATGGTGTGCAAGTTAGGAGGAGTGATCCCCCTTGCACCCCATGCTGTAGTAAACATACCTGCTTTATGACCTTTCACAGGTTGTAGAATTTGATTCCACACATCACTATGTCCTTTTTATAGCGGAGCTCAGAACTTCATGCAATGTTCAAGGTGTGACCTCACCAGTGGTGAGCAGAAGGGGATGATCACCTCTTTATATCTGCTGGCCACAGTGTTTCCAATACAAGCCAGGATGTCATTGGACTTCTTGGCTACCTGTACACACTGGTGACTCACATTCAGTCAACTGTTCATCAATACTCCCAGGACCTTTTCCAACTTGCAACTTTCCAAACATACATCCCTAGGTCTGTAGCTTACCATGGGGTTGTTATAACCCAAGTGCAGGACCCAGTACTTGGCCTTGTTGAACCCCATGAAATTCACCTTGGCCCACTGATATAACCTGTCTGGGTCCTGCTATAAAGATTCCCTACCCTTTAGTGGATCAACACACCCACCTGGCTTGGTGTCATCCGTAAATTTACTGAGGGTACAATCAATCCCATCATCCAGATCATTACTAAAGATACTGAAGAGAACAAGCTGCAGTACCAAACCCTGAGGAACACCATTTGCCACTGGACACCAGCCAGATTTAGCTCCATTCACTACTGCTCTTTTGGCCCAGCCATCCAGTTTTTTATCCAGTGTAGTGTATTTACCCAAGCCTCACACCATAAGTTTCTGAAGGAGAATTCTTTGGGAGACAGCATCAAAGGCCTTACTAAAATCCATGTAGACAACATCCACAGCTTTTCCCTCATGCATTATTTTGGTCTTCCTTCTTTTATAAGTCTTCCTAACACAGCCTGCCTTTGCTCTGGTCCTCCTTTGTTTTTTTTCTGGTATGTCTGTGGGTTTTTTTGGTTGTTGTTTAGTTTTTGTTGTTGTTGGTTTGCTTGTGGTTTTGTTTGTTTGTTTGTTTTACTCTGCACACACCCCTTTCAGAAAACAAGAGCATAATTGGGAGGTCAAGAAAAGTTCAAGGATCTGAGCACTTCCCTAGACTCATAACAAATTACTCCACTGGACTACTGAATCCTCAGGATACAAACAAAACACAACATGAAGGAAAGTTCCTTTTTTTTTTTTTTTTTTCTTCCCTCCAAAGCTGAAAAGCAAATCAGCAAAGATGGTTTTTCTGGCTGTAAAGAAGGGCAGCTTTAGAAGGCTATTCTTAGAAGAGCAATTTCCAAAAATTGAGTCATCAACACTGGGTCACAGTTAGCCACCATTTATTGCCCAAAACAATGTTGCAGTGTTATTCAGTACAGCCCTTTGCAGCCATTTCCAGTTTCTCAGATATGCAGTTGTTATGTTTTTGTCCTCTATAGCACAAGCTACAGAAATATCCTTCTCTTTCTCCTCCTCTCACGTAAAATATTTTGTTTTACTTTCATACTGTTTTGTGGTCTTTATATAATATTTATGGGTTTTCAGAGTTCTTCTAGTTTAAGTGCATGGTTTACAGACTATCCCTTTAGCCTTTTTGTGCAGAGCTGGATGAATCACAAACCTCATACTTTAAGAAATAATTTCTACTGAAAATACAGAGAAGTTTCAGTTTAACTAAAGAGTTTATGTATGTCTTACGTCTGGGAGGAAAGAGAAACTTGAGGTCAAAATTTCACTGTCTTGGAAACATTGAGATGTAAATCAAGGGCAGGGGCAAAAGAGATGACAGGAGGGTTGACTTACAAGAAAATGCTTGGCTTGATGTGCATTTGGCTGCTTTCAGGTGCAGTTCCATCATAAAATTAGAGCTGTAACTGAAAGTGCCACTCTGGTGTCTGCCACAGAAACAAACTCTTCACTGGGAAGAGCTACACTAAGTTCAAAGTTACAACTGGCTGAGAAGGTCACAGAAGTTACTGAACTGGTGATGTCAAATTGTTCCATCACTAAATGCCATTGACACTAAATGCTTGTTCCCAGCCTAGAACTATTGACTTGCATAATGATCATGTAGCCAACCTAAATGACCTTATTTGCAGAAAGTCTGCACAATAGGGTAGATAGAATCTTAAAGCAGAGCCGGTTCTGACTGGCTGACAGGTGAAGGCTGGAGAAGGCAAAGACAGAAAGATGCCTGTAAGAAATACAAGACTAGGATAAATTCTTCAAAGAGCTGCTTAAAAAAGAAAACAAAACAAAACAAAACCCTCCTGTCTCAGTGAGTTGGCATAAGAGTGTAGGGAATATGCTGAAGGAGAACAGTCTGATTCCTGGAGAGTGACCTCATGTTCTGAGGGCACCACTCCAAGGGACCCCATTTTCTGAGGGGGCAAAGCCCAAAGATGGTTTGTAATGTTGGTTATCTTCTCTGTAATGGTTTATGCATCTTTCACACTCTGTTTCTGAATGTTCTGGTTTGAGCCAGAACTGTGTTTAGTGATTCTACATTTCACTTCCATCTCTTCCATGTAACTGCACTTTCTGAAATTAATGGCAAATATTTGAAGACAGCGTCCACTTCTAGAACCGATAATGTTTCTGTCTGTAGTTACTACCCAGGATTGCTGTGCAGAAAGGCTTTTGTTTATACTTGCTCCTGTAGAAAACAAGATCATTGTTAAATCTTGTGTATCATGTCAGGTGTGCAGAAAGCAAGAGGTCACACCTGCAGGGAGGAGCAGGCAGGTGTGACCCTACACTGACCAGCAAGATAGCTTTATACTGAATATTATATGTATGGGGTGGAATGAGACATGACAAGTGTCAAGCATCTTCTTCAGTAGTCTGCATCCAAGAAGGACTCTGTCCATGCTGCCTTTGCATCTGACACATATATTCCTGAATGCAGTTCCCAAATCCAGCTTCTGAATCCAGTCTTTGTCTGCCACTGAGTCCAGTCTGGGTCTTCTCCCACCACATCAGTGGTGACAGTGATGTAATTGCCTTCAAGGGGGTTAACTTCAATATTGTTTTTGTATATATTTATATATATTCATTTTTATTGCTACTATTTTCATTCAAGTTCTTTTAGATTCCTTTTCCAATCCAAAAGTCTTCCTCCCTTTTTCTCTTTTTCTTATCTTTCTGGCAGGGGAGAGAAGTTAATAGAGAGGATCTGTCATTTGTCTAAAGGCCCTAACCCTTGATCAGATACAACCCCTTCTTGGAAAAAAAAAAAAAAAAAAAAAAGTGTTTGCCTGTTAAGTTTCTACAAGGACAAATTCTAAATGGTGTTTAAAAGAGAGTTTCAAAGGTACAGGGACACTATGTGGTTAAGCAGAATGACCCAGCAGCAGCTGACAATTTCTCTGTCCTTATGGACAGTCATGCTCTGAACCCAGGTTATGGAAATCCTGTTGAAACAGCCCATCTTTCCATCTAGCTGCTCATTTAGTTTAGCATAACAAGAAATCAAGAAAATATCTTACACATCTTAAAGAATAATACTAATATTTTTCCTGAATAGATCTCAAATAGCATATAGGCCACTAACCTCAGTTTATTCTGCGCTGACAGCAAATCTGCTTATTTCAAAATATATTTTATATTCAAAATATTTTTAACAAAATCAATACTCTTAAAACAGATTTGGAGAAGGTAATCTTAACCCTTCATTGATACATCCAGATACTAAAACTGCAAAAGAAACACCCATAAAAGACATAATAAATAAATTCTTCACACATCTCATGACACCTCAAACTTTATCAAGAACCAGTCCAACACTCATCTGCAAAGCAACTATTAGAGATACCAAAGTATCCAATAATCCAGATGCATTTTCTCACTGTCATTTCAGATTTTTCAGGTGTTCAAACACCTGATTCTGTTTCTAATTGAAACCAGACAAATTTAAATAACTACCACATCCCACCTCAGCACGTGATGTCTGATCAGGCTGCAGAAGAGCCCTTTCTTTGACTCTGAAACTCAGGCATCAAAGAGAGAGGCAAACATCTGTTCCTCTTGAAGCAGAGGGTATTAAAGAGTATTTAGTCCCTTAAATGAAAAACCTGCTTTCACAGTAAGTCTTGGAAAGAAATAATGTCTTGTGCTTTTGTCCAGATGCTCTTCTCCAGGCATGCCACTGAAGAAGTCTGGCATGGAAGAAGAATGGTGGCTTATTGCTCAAGAGACCGCTCTTCTCCTCCTAGAGCTTCAAGGCCTGCAATTCCTTGCTTGGGAGTTTACAAATTTTTTTATAAACTAACAGAAACAATGCAGTCAGGGACAAATGCTCTAGTTTCCTTCTTCATTTAAAGCTCTATTTTTGTAATTTTAAATAATTATTTGCTGAAGACATCAAAACCAGGGCTGACACATGATAAGAAAGTCTCAACTTGTTTTTGTCATCTTACGAAGACAGTTTAAATCTCCTTTTTAATAAGCATTTCTAATCCTCCGAGTTTCTTCAGCATAATTCTTGCTGACAACATTGTGGTCAGTCTACAAAATGATATTTATTCTTTATCTGGTTGAAGACCTGTAAGGGACGAGCATATCAAAGAGGCTTCTCACTATTTCAGTGACACTCTGTGACAGAGAAGTTCTTGAAGAGTATGATATACAAAGATCTAATTCTTCCCTTGTACTTGGTTCTGGGAAACCCAATTTTGGTTTTTGTGTTCCCTCTGCAGAGAGAACCTCCAGGCATATGTGTGGGAGGAAAGAAACAAGGCACAGATGGCAGGGAATATATTTATCTACCCTGTCTGCAAGTTGCTCCTTTAGAGCAAAGAAATTCCTCTTGTTCCTGTTTACCTCCTTAGGATAAAGGTCCATCCAGTGGGCAGGGCTTGGGAGCAGCTGAAGCTGTCGATAAGGAACTTACTGTTGGTCTTGAATGTAGTCAAGTCCTCCCTCCTAAGCTGCAAGATTGGCAGTTAGGGCAACAGCTCCAGCAGCTTTTCCATTTTTGAGTAAAAGTGGGAAGGTGTGTTATCATTTATATTGTGTGGATTATGCAGCTTGCCCCTCCTCCTTCCCAGATTTACTACCCCTTCAGACTTCAATCTGCACTGCCAAAGACCAAACATTTTTTGTTTAAACATGAAATAAAGGAAAAACAAGATCATAACTCAGTCCATGAAAAATCTTGAAGAGCTTGTTTTGGAGGGGCAATTGTGAACAATGCTGTTAGCAACCTCCAATTGCTTCAATTTTATGTTTTCTCCCCACTTTTTTTGCAAGACATTTTAAAACATATGACATTAATAAAAGCAAAGTTGCAATCTCATTAATCTTCTTGTGCTAACAAGACTTGTAATAGAGGCTTCTTTATAATTCTTAAATCAGAAAAATCCGTTTTATCATCAATAGCAGAAAAGTGCTGTGTTGAAGACTGAGGCACAACTATTTATGAGCAGGCAGAGTATGTCTTCTTCAGAATATTCTTGCAAACATCTACAAGTGTGATGCATACCTTTATCCTGAGTACCTTTCTGATATTTGGAATAGGAACAAAAAGAATCACTGCAGTTCTGTTCAAGCCTAGACATTCAAAATAGCCAATGGGAAAAGCAGAGCATCAGTTGTATAAATAGCAAATTAGGACACTGTTTGGTGGTCTCATGATGTTCTACTACAGGCAATCCAGCATGCCTTTTGAAAATGAACATTTTGTTACTTTTCTTGGTTATTTCTGAGTTTGTAGAGTTTCTTACTGTTCTACAAACACTTGGCTTCCTTTATCATCAAACGTGTTCAGAACACAAGAACGAATTAGATGCCTTAGTATTTGCATGCTTAAGCTATAAAAATTTCTGCAGCTTGAGGGGTGCCATCAGAGACACGTATGAGGCCATAGATGTCTGAAAGCTGATTGCTTTCAGATATTTATTCTTGCTACTCTATGTTGCAGTAGCATCTAGAATGGCTCTGCAGGTGGGCACCTCATCAGAGAATAATTACTCCTCACTCCACAACAGCTTTGGGTGTTAATTGCAAACTGAAAAGGAAAGCTGCATGCTACACACTTAAACACCACAGGTGTCAAACAGAAAGTCATCAAATGTTGATATCCAGCAGCAAGATCTCTGCTCTTTCTTACTTTCTGCTCCTGAAAGCATCAAATAGATTCAACCAGAAGTAAACAAAATCAAAGCAAGTTGTCTTCAACATGTGATAACCAGCAACACAAACAGGTAGTTAAACATCCCAAAATGTTGATTAACTACAAGGGTATTTGTCTTTCATACTTTACTAACAGATTTTGTCATTATCTCCCTCCCCTCACCTTTTGATTCCTAACATATTTTTTTTTCATTATTTCAAACTAATTTTGATGCCAGAAGTCTAACCCATATCTCTGACATCAAATGTATTTGCTGACTATATGCACACAGTGTGTGAGTGGGTGACTTAAGAAGGCTCTTAGTTTAGGAATATTGTATACACCCTGCTGATTATCAAGAACAATTCCCAACAGGGGAGGTGCAGAGGGAGGGGGGGAAAAAAAAAAAAAAAAAAAGAAAAGAAAAAAAAGAAAAGGCCTTTAAAAAGCTGCCTATCCCTGTGATTTTCAGCTCTTTGAAAAGGCAAAAAAGAACAGAAAACCACCCCTGGTGTGTGGTTAAGATAACTACAAAGGAACTATTATTACCAGGTTCCTTCAAGTAAAATGAAGGGTGCTTTGATTGCATTTTTGGCCTTGCTAATCTGACAGATACTGATGGATAATTTGGAACAGCCAAAATCTTTGTTCTATAAACATTGACTCATACATGTTACATCCAGATGTTTTACTGGGTTCTTAATAGATATCAAAGCTTTTTTTAAATACTTGGAAATTGCATTAAGTTAAGCATGCATGTATGCAAGGGAGGGAAAAGACAGAACTGGAACTCCATTAAGAACAGCTTAAAAAGGAGCATTTATGCTCTCCAACATGGACATACTAAATAAAAATTTTAAAAACCCCAAAAAAAACAAAAAAAACCTCTAAGCCCAAACAAACCAACACTTACTTTCTGCCTAATCAAGTTTGAAAATTAATAGCACCAAGATGCTTAATGAGCAATTAGAGCTTTGAAGGCTGGTCTCTCCAACAGGCAGAGGAGCTTGCATGTAAACACTCCAACGCTGACTTCCCCACCACTCCCTGCCTCACAGCCAAGTCACAGCAGTCTAGTCTGCTGGAAATAGCCAGCCCTCATCTGGTTGCCCAGGTGGATTCATGCCCATTACTTCTGACAGCAGGCCCTTCAACTCTAAAAGGCTTCAGTGTCCCCCCTCCCCTGGGATTCGAAGAAATACTGAGAGCATGTGGGGAAGGCACACCCACCCCACAATCAGTCTTTCTTCTGCACACACCATGGCTCTCAGCAGCACTCTTCTCCCTGACAGGACCCAAACTACTACCATGGAGTGCAGCTGAGCAGGTGCAGGATTCTGAAAAGAGTAGGCTGGCTGCCTATAGGAAATTAAGACATTGTAGACAAGGGTTGCAGCAAAGGTTTGGAAAATGCAATGCCATGAGAGTCATTTGAAATTGTTGTCCCAGTCTGATTCTCACCTGCTCCTTGTGCATGAAGCTTTATGTACAGGCTAGTCTGCTTTGCAGTCACTGCTGGATAAACCCAGTACAGTATATCTCTTTATAAGGTAAAAAGGCAATCAGTAAATACACTGGTTTATCCCAAGATGAGAAAAATCATTCCATTTGGTAAGCTTTTTAGCGAAGAACCCTCCTAGTAAAAAACAACCACCATAAAATAGACAAATTGCAATGCAGACAAAATGTGACAAGAATCAAGAGTAGAAGGAATTTCTGATCTGCTAGAAGTCAGAACTAAGTATCTGCTGCTGAAGTGCTGCTTTTCCTTCCCTGGCATTTCAGTGGAATCAGTCACTGATAGAAGCAAATATTAGATATGCTGACTGTTCTAGTATAGTGTAGTTTGGAAAGAAATAAATAAAAAAGGCACTATTATCAGTAGTGCCAACCTTACCATGCCCAATAGTGGCCCAAAGCATGTCTGTATTTTATTTAACAAGTAATGGCAAGTGTAGTCCCAGCCTCAATCTCAGCAAAAAGGAACCCACGGGAACACGGTGGCTGGGCTCTCAACACAGGAGTCATACTGCAACTTAAACTAAATTCCCCTTCCAGTCTCAGAGATGTTTTCCATATTACATGGCACACAATTATGCAGTTTCATGGTACTTTTCTTCCTCTACTGTTTTGGAATCCAAATGCAGCAGCAAGTGCCTCCTTCCCGTACCATGGATTCCCATCCCTCAAAAGTTCCATGCTATGCCAAAGGAGAGCTAGTAACAGTCTACCCTTGGTACCCACTGTCAGCATCCACACACAACATCCTTTCCTCCTGAGACTGGCCTCACACAGGTGAGAACATAAGAGCCAGGAGCATTTTCATTAACTACATGAAGTGCGGTACAGGAACAGAGGTCCCTTGGGCTGATTAGGCAGCAGAGATTAAATTCTCTGGAGTTGTTCAGAGAAGTTTCAATCATTTACATAAAGGCAAAGACAACAGCTGTGCTTGTAAAGATGGATTCTGAAAAAACAAAATAAATAAAAGGAACTACTAGAAAGATGTACTCTTTAAAAGGCCTTTATTTTGGTTGCACGGTTACAATTCTGAAGTCCATTTATGCTTACAGTTAGATTGTTCCCAAATAATATTTCATAGCTTACCATGTAAATAGTGCATTACCAGTCTAGTGTACAAGAACTTTATAAAATACAGATGAAATTACCTTTTCAGCTGTACACTTTTCAGATTAGTTCATCAAAATCACTTAAATACATTAATTGGCAAAAAAAAGTGTTGTTACTTTTGTAAATATGTTAGTACAAAATGGAACAAAAGGAAAGAGATCACTTTAAGGACTATAAGCTTCAAGCGCCTTGAACAGTTTGAAGCAGTTCAACCAATTTCAGCTTAATTTCAAATACCACTGTTGAACTTAGAATTGAACTTGCAATCATCTTTTCTTCAGCTGTATGAAAGACCTCACATACAACTTTGGATCTATTCATGGAAACTGAATCACAGCAGTTCCAGAACAGTGATACTCAAGTGCAGTTAGGAAGTTGGGAATTCCTGTTTTTCCCAGTAAAGAATTCACAGACTAGAGCTTATTTTTTATCTAGCCAAGCTCATTGATGCACACTTCAGATGCAAGGATACCAGATGTGTGCACATAATGCAAGAACTGAGACAAAAATTTCACATAATTACATCATCCACTCTACCAACCTTTGCAAGAGGCTTCCAGACATAACCATACTCAACATCAGGTACAGAGATATATGAAGCATCTAAAAGATTTCAGGCAAACTGAAGACTTAATTCAAAGGCTTCAGTTATAAAAGAGATCACTCCACTTTCAGCAACCTACATTTTATTTTTGAACCACCTGTATCAAATGGGCAGGTGAGTGGGATAGAAGGGAAACAGACATTTCCAAGTTAAAAATAAATTCTAAGATGTAAATTTGTTGCCTCAAGCAACAATTCAGGAGTTTATCTTGGCAAAAATATTTTGCAATATCCCAGATACAGTTACCCACCCAATCAAAAAAAATTACCACCATTTTGATCCGCCCCCTTATTTTTATGTTTAAGTTAATAGAGTAGCTTATGACTTAACTGTTTGGTTTGGGATTTTTTCTGGTAAGACAGTACCCACATCCAAGAGGGCAGGCAGTTATACTGACAGTAATACTGAGAGTGTTACTTATCGGGTTAAAACAAAGAGTCTTATAAAATAAGTAAGCATGATGAAGTACAGAACCAGTTTCGCTCACCTTCTCAAGAAAACCATGACTAGAAATTTCCTTTCATAATTTAAGTACCAACTGCAACACTTTCTCCAGAGATCTATCTTTTTATTATTTATTTTTTATAGAAAAAAATATGATGATTCCAAGCAGAAATACTCCAACAGCAAGTATAATAATGAGGATGCACATCTTCTTTCGGGACTTTTGCTGCCAATACAG
>JAOEGS010019393.1:24804-53376 GCA_025447755.1 Corythornis vintsioides
TTTGCTGCCAATACAGAAAAAAGAAATTGATCAAAAACTGCACTAACACAAGACTACTCAAATGATTTTATGGTCCTACTGCTTGTGCAATCTAACTAAATTGTGTCCTTATGAACAACAAGTCATATAAATTTTTTCAAAATTAAAAAAAACAAAAAAAAACCCCAAAGAACAAAACAAAACAAAAAAACCCGAACCAACCAAACAAAAAAAACAAACCAAAAAAACCAACAACAACAAAAAAAAACCATAAAAAAAAAGCTGTTACCCACAACTTACTTTTATGGCTAGATTATTCAACAGAATAATTTCAGTGGTATTCTCTTTGTATTTTCTATATATTTTTTGAAAGACTGAGAGACCTGGGGCTGTTTAGCCTGGAAAAGAGAAGACTGAGAGGGGATCTTATGAATGTTTACAAATATCAGAAGGGTGGGTGTCAAGTAGAAGGGGCCAGTCTCTTCAGTTGTGCCCTGTGACAGGACAAGAGGCAATGGTCTCAAGGTGAAACACAGGAAGCTCCACCTCAACATGAGGAAAAACTTCTCCAGTGTGAGGATGACAGAGCCTGGAACAGGCTGCCCAGAGAGGCTGTGGAGTCTACTTTCTCTAGAGACTTTCAAGACCTGCCTGGATCTGTTCCTGTGTGGCCTGCCCAAGGTGCATCAGTGGGCGGTTGAACTCAACTCGGGAGGTCCACTCCAACCTTTGTCAATGATCTGGACAAGGGAATCAAGGGCACCCTCAGTAAGTTTGCAGACAACATCAAGTTAGGCAGGTGTGTCGATCTGCTTGAGGGTAGGAAGGGTCTGCAGAACGAACTGGACATGTTGAATCACTGGACCAAGGCTAGTGGTATGAGGTTCAACAAGGCCAAGTGCCAGGTCCTGCACTTGGTCCCAAGCATCTGAGGCAACACTACAGCCTTGGGGAGGAGAGGCTGGAAAGATGCCCAGTGGAAAAGGACTTAGGGGTGTTGTTTGACAACTGGATTGAAGCCAACAGTGAACCAAGGTGGCCAAGAAGGAAAACAGCATCCTGACTTATATGATAGTGTGACCAGCAGGACTAGAGAAGTGATAATCCCACTCTGCACTGGTGAGGCTGTATCCCAAATACTGTGTTCAGTTTTGGGCCCCTCACTACAAGAGCATTGGCGTGCTGGAGCATGCCCAATGAAGGGCAATGAAGCTAGTGAAGGGTTTAGAACACGAGTTTTATGAGAAGCATCTGAGGGATCTGGGGTTGCTTATCCAATAGAAAAGGAAGATGGAGAACTTTAACAACCTGAAAGGAAATTGTAGTTAGGTGGGGGTTGGTCTGTTCTCCCAAGTAACAAGCAAAAGGACAAGACGAAACAACCTCAAGTTGTACCAGACACTCTTCTCAATGTCAACCAGTGACAGGACAAGAGGCAATGGGAGCAAGTTGGAGCACAAGAGATTTAGGGGAAACACAAGGAAAAACCTTTTCACAGTGAGGGTAACAGAGCTCTGGAACAGGCTGCCCAGGGAGGTTGTGGAATCTCCTTCTCTGGAGACACTTAAGACCCGCCTGGATCTGTTCTTGGGTGACTTGGTCTAGGTGATCCTGCTCTGGCAGGGGGGTTGGACTAGATGAACTTTTAGGTCCCTTCCAACCCCTAACATTCTGTGATTCAGGTGAGGTTTAGATTGGATATTATGACAAACATATTCACTGCAAGGGTTATCAAGACCTGTAACAGGATGAACAGGGCAGTAGTTGAGTCACCACCCCTGAAGCTATTTAAAAGATGTGTAGATGTGGTGATTAGTGACATGGTTTAGAGGTGGCCTAGCAGTGCTGGGTTAACAGTTGGACTCTAGGATCTTAAGAGGTCTCTTCCAATCAAAAAGATTCTATGATCCTATATTTCACGTGCCAATTAGTGCCACCTAGAATACAATTCAAGGATGCATCCATCTCTTTCCCTCTCCCACTTCTGAAATCAGCAGGCAGTCCATCAGATATTTTGTCCTAAGATTTGTCTTCAATCCTTCAGATTTACTGTCCTGTCTACTACTAACACACATAAGATGATTAAAAAAAAAAGTCTAAGGACTAACTTTGACTTGAGAGAAGATTTATTAGTAATAAGATTATTTCTAATAAGTTCCAAAAATGTTAAAAAGAAGAGGCATTTAAAGGTATTTAAGAAGCTTTTCAAAAAAGTTTGAAATGTTTTTAGCAATTAATAGAAGCTGGATATATACAACTTTGAGAATATATTAGACTGCAAAAATTGGTGTTAACTGGCAGCATCTTCAGAAGACTTCCCTGCCCTTCCAGTGATCTTAGAGGTTTGCTCTCCACATACAGGAATCTTTTACTTCTTGAGCTGTAGAAGGAGGGGTTTGGTTTTTTGTTTGGTATAACTCCAGGTACTCTTAAACAGCCTGGCTAATTTTACAGAAAACCCAAGGCTTTTAGAAGTCACTGACTTTTTTTTTTTTTTTTTTTTTTAAGTGACCTAGAAACACTATCACAATCTAACATAAACTTTTAAGTAAGTCAGTCTCCAAGTCTTGAGAGAAATGATAAGCCAAATCTGAACTGCATAAGCAAGTGGAAGTCAGGACTGCTGAGAAAGGTCAGTTACACAACTGGCAGTTGTCATTGACTTTACCTGGTAGTTTGCTGCTCTTGACAGCTGCTGGTTTGCTTGCTGCACATGTACATCTGCATTTTCCACATTGGCTTCTATGCTGTCTTTATTTTAAAAGAAAATATTTCAAATTTTGGTCAGTCATAATCCAGCCAAAGGTTTAGAATTATGAAATACATTTGAGAACATACAACATAGCAGCCTTGCAACTGCTGGTATCTTTATCAATACCCAAAGTTTTATACCTTGCATTATGGAAGTTTTACCCTTCCTATATTATATGCCTGAGTTAATATCAGAACAGCCCAGACAATGAGTGGCTGAATTCACATCAATAACAGCTCTCCTGCTCTAGATGCAGAAATGCAGGGCTGAACCTTAGATATCCACTGGGATATAAATTTTCAGTATTTGTAATTTATTATTTTTATTGTATTTTTTAAAGAACTTTTACCTGCCCTCCAACTTGCTACTGTCTACCCTCTTCTCAATTGAAAAAGTCCTAAGACATGCAAAGATCAGAGGAAAGAGACACACAAAACATGCCACAGGATGCATGACTCTAGTTTGGTATTCTATCATAGTGACACAGATTTTTGTTTGATTTTTGCTTTCTTTTCCTGGAAAAATAAGAACAAATTATTGACCAAGAAGACATAGAAAAAGCCCTAAAAATGTATGCTGTACATAGACAACAGCATGGTTTAGCAGCAGACTAAGAAAATGTTTTTTCCAATCATATTTTTTTTTAAAAAGATACACCTGTCTGCATGGAGTGCAAAGCAGGAACCTTTACTGAATCTGCATGCTTTTATCATTAGTCAATACAGTAAAACTCCCCAAATAAGCTCCAATTTTTATTTACAAACAGTTAAAAAAAAAACTATTTCAACAGAGTTGTTCTTTTTTATTTCATATGAAAAACTAAATATTGTTTGAAGCTACATTTTAAACACACTTCTTTAATGTATTCCCAGTTGCCTTAGTCAGGCTACCCATTACTAGATTGCACTTCATTTGCTTTAGCATTGATATTCTTGTCAGAAGAATTCTTCCAGTTAAAGGAAGTTCTACATTGCTGCTCTGCAGAGAAGCAGAATAAAAACTTTTCAGAGAATATTTGAATTGGACTTACCTATCACATCACCTTGTTCATGAATCATCATACCTAGATCTTTAAAAATTTCATTGATATCCATAATATCTGCCTGCAAGGAAACAATCACATTAATTGACATGATATATAATTTAGCATCTCTGTACATTTAGATACAAATGCTGCTCCTTCTTCTGCGTATGCATCCATGACTCTTTACAAGATTAAAAACCTTTAATATGTTTATTTGGAAGTCTTTTTTGGCAATACATGACCAAGTTTGTAACAACTGAACTAACTGAAAATGCATGAAGTATACTTCACATCACAAACAGCATCTGTCATTGCTGAGGGCTTGTCTACACACATATTAGTTTAACTGAAGGGAAAGGCTCATGCCAATTTTGCTTAAAAGGTAACTGATCCAACTTAAAAGCATGTTCAGAAAATATTGTGCATTAGTTTTATTACACCTATGAAATAAAACACAGGCAAACTTCATAAGCACCACAGTTTACAGAAATTACCTATATAATATGGTCAGGTTATTGCACCTGTATTACATTATCCTCTTGCCACCTGGTTATGACTGAGATACTATATTACCACTGTACATATGATTTCTTCTTAACTAATGACTGATACATGTTTAGATTAATTCAGTGCAAGTTAAAAGTATGTGCAGGCAAGGGAGTGACCACTGAAAAATTAGTATATAGAATGGATTTTGCCACTTGCATCAGCAAGATTTATGACAAACTCCAGTTCCAGTGTCATTCTTATGGTAAAGATGTGGATTCCAGACTGAAAAAAAAATAAATTCATTTTGCTTTCACATAAGCCATGTGATGAAATACATTTTTTTGTGCAGTTTGCATCTTGTTTTCAAGCATTTTAAACTTTTTTATAAGCCTCTCATTACAAAAGTTCAAATGAGAATAACTGTATTTTCAGGAGTGTTCAAAAAAAGCCTCAAAGAAAGGTGTAATTTGGCTTCATTTATAGTCACTGTTGAAAAAGGTTATACAATATGACCACCCAGTTGGAAAAAAAGTATAGCTATTTTTTCTTGCAATCACATAGTGCTCTTACTGAAGTAAAACAAAGTATCAAACATGGCCTTCATAAAGTAGATTTCTAGTGCACACTTCACATCTAAAAGCAGTAATTTTGAAGGAAAACAACACACCCACAGACTAACCCTAACTCCTCAAGATTAATGTCTGCAATTAATTCACATGCCACTATAAAATGCTTTTTTCTTAGGAAACATTAAAAGCATGTTCTGCTGTAGAACTACTTGTACTTACCTCAAGCTGCCTAATGGAAGATTCCCTCTCCTCAATAAGGCGAAGGTCATCTTCTGTAATTTCTTCATCTTGCACTTGTGTTTGTGGTTGACTACCAACCAAACAAAAAAACCAAATGTATTCAGAATTGAACAGGCACAATGAGAAATAACTCACAATAAGAAACCAGAGGTTAATTCCACAGCACACACTTTACATTATTCATTAACAAAATGCATGTTTATACCCTTTCCTGCCCAGCTAACATGGGAGGTCTAACAGTCACTCCTTTGGTGCAGGAAGCTGCTTGCTGTAGCAACCTTGCACACAGCATTCAGATGGCTGACTGAAATGTCAGCTTTCAGTAGAAGGGCAAAGTTTCTTCCAAATTATAAACTGCAGATCTTACATCCATCCAAGGCAGAAGCAAACTAGCCAGCAACACAGAACCTGAGACTAAACAGCAGTTTTTGGAGTTTGAAAGCAACAGGAGATCCCAGGAAACACTGGAAACACAACTCAACAGTTTTACTCCACTCACAGGTTGGATCTCAGAAAGCCCAAATACAGACTTAGGGAAGCTTAAGGAGATAACTAAACCTGAAGCATGGAGGGGAAAAAAAAAAAGATGATGTGAACTGCTCCTGTGAATAAAAGCCTTTTCTCTACACTTGTCCTGTGGAAGAAAGCCCAACTAACACATTATCCTCATGCCCTTCAATTGATCATGGGGAAAAAAAACCCCAATCAAATAATATCAGCAGCTGGCTTCCCTGCAGATCATTTATTATTCTGAGCTAGATGAAGACGTATTATCAAATTAATCCTACCTGTCCCAAGAGACAAGTGTTCCTTCTTTGTAGCTATCTTCAGGAGCTCCACCCTACATTATCAGTGTTTAAAAATATAAATAAAACATTATGTCCCTGGAAGAAGCACTGTCAGCATTTCTTTAATGAGTCAATATTACAAAGTTTATGTTAAGTCAAGTTCAAACTGAAACATGATTTAACATGTTCTCATTCTGATTTTCCTTTGTGCATGCATAAAGCTGATACACAAGCAAAAACATTCAGCTCAGTAACTGCCTGCTAAAATTTTCAAGTAGAGCAACATGTATTTGGCACAGAGTGGAAAGGCAAAATTGATATACTAACAAAGAAAATCTCAACTTCTCAAGCTCCTCAGTACTTATTGACTTTAATAACATGTAGAAATCTGGCAAGTGATTCTTTCTTTTAGGAAAAAAAAACCCTGTTGATACCTAAAGGTCCAGCAAAAGCATTTTAAAATCTACTGAAAATTGCATTTGTAAGATTATAGCATGTACCCAGGGGCAGTCCATGCCTTTGTGTACAACCACAAGGATAAACTAACAGTTCTGGGGGGTGGGGTATTACACTTAACTCAGTTGTTACTATAAAATCATAAATCACATTCTGTGGCATTTGGAGTCAGAGATGAGCTTTTGTAAGGAGCATTGTGAAGGCAAGTTTGACATCAAACACCACTGCAAACAGTATAATGGCACATTTACAATACTTACAGATACCCTTGAGCTGGCTCTTACTCTGGCTACAAAGTCTTTTTCCTTCTCAGCAGCCTGCCTTTGGAGTCTCTGGAAGTTTGTCAGAGCTGTGGTGAACTCGCCCACAAGTCGGTCTTTCTGTATTTTTCTTTGACGCTACAGGAGAAAAAGTTTTATCAAGTCAAATGAGCTCAAGCTTTTCAAGGCTCTGCCATTTCCAGGCTGCTCACTGCTGAGGCATATATACTCTTTTTTTTTGCTTTCTAAAAAGGCATAAGAAACAGCTGTCTACAAAGTATTTGAAATTACATATACAAACCTTCATTCCTTCTGGGATCACATAACTGAGCATAATTTAAGGCATTTAAAGAGGAAGCCAAAGTATTTATTTTCATTTAACATCTGTAAACAAGAAATGGGCAGAGGCAAGAAAGCTTCTACCTTTTTCATTATCTGTTGATTATAAAACCAACTGTTTAAACGTGAACCATTTTGAGACCACGGATGCCAAAATACGCAAAGGTGATCGAATGGGTGAGAGGAGTGCAGAAAAGAACAGGGTATGTCACATGTACTTTACATAAATGCTGGAAATACATATTGAACTGCATGCAGAAATAGCTTCACATCCTCCCTTAAGTACTTAAGAACTGATACAAAAATACCTGTTCTAACCTTTCAAGTTTGGTTTTGTTTTTTTCTAAAGATATAGAGAAGAGGACTATTAGGCACTCAGGAGAGGCTCCAATGTATTTCCCTAAATGTATACATAACATGAAGCCTTCCTTCTAAACTTATGAGAGGTTATAATTTGTCATTCATTGATCTGTTATTTATGCATTTCATTGGGAGGTAGCTTTGAAGAAGATGCTTATGATAAAAAAAAAAAAAAAAATAAAAATAAAAGAGTAAAATGAAACAGTAAAACATCTAATTGCTAACATTTAGAAAAAAACAAAACAAAAATCCCCAACCATACTTATCCTGAAGTACAAGTTACACACCAAGACCAACTTTTAACACCCCTATTGGTAAAATTTACCACTTGACAGAAGGAGCACCTGTGGTTCATGGTCTGCCATTTAAATTCAATATTTCTGGAAAACGTATTTTCCTAAAGACTCCTTGGTAGCCAGACACAGACCAGGCAAGCTATTTGAGTGATGTTTTCTGGGATCCTGTTGCTCTTGCTTTATTTAAATGACAGATTTCAGTAGGATAAGAAACTACAGGATTCCAGACAGGAGTGTGCTAATGAGAACAGTCATTTAACATATTACCTCCTTATAGTATTTTACACAGATCCGAGAAAGAACTTGTTTAAAGACCTCACAAGTTGTTTAGTAACAGCTACTGTCCACTCCTCTTTAAGAAAGGAAAAGCCTGTGGACAAGCCATAGCACATACACAGCCCTGAGTGATGCAGAACAGACACTGTGTACAAGAAATTTATTTGGACACTGTGTTAACAGGCTGGGCCACCTGCTCTACATGGTTTTCTGACACACAAACCCTTGACCCTGGAAGCAGTCAGAGTGCCTGACAAGTCAGATGAGCATCACTGCAACCGATTACAAAGCAACCAGCTTCCTGAAATCACAGGCACAGTGCAATGCCACTGCAGTCAAACTACCTCATCCACAATACCTGAAAACAACTTTGGAACAATTCTGGACTGAAGAAAAAAAAAAAAAAAAAAAAAAATTCTTTAGACTATAAGTACCCCTGTTGTGAAAATGTGTTGACTAGCTACACTTGAAAGCCTGGTGAGGAGCACAAAAATAGGCATGCAGAACTGAAGTCACTCAAATACTCTACATGAGACAACAAGACAGTCAAACAAATAGTGCTCTTTGATTTTATACCTGTTCACTTGTTGCAGGCAAAGATCCAAACTCTTTAATGTATTTGTCAGTTTCTTTGGCAAGCTGGTTGGTGTATTGCTGCTTCTGTTGCCTAAACCAAACACAAAGTTCCATCAGAGATTTCATTAGGGCTACTTTATTGGACTTTCACCGATTCTCAGAAAAGCAGCAGTAATAAATACTTCACTAAAGTGCACAAATCCATCTTTATTCTGTTCTTCACATTAAAGGTGTGACACTATGGATTCCAGGTGGGACAGATGCTGAAGAAGTTTTGTTCCTCAGTGTGACCGCATTACTCACTTTTTGTTGTTGTTGGTTTGGGGTTTGTTTGTTGTAGGGCTTTTTCTTTTTTTTTTTTTTTTTTTTTAGCAAGTTGGCTAATATTCAAACGCCATTTCCTCCAGGCTCAAGATCACTGTAGCCCAAAGAGTAGGAAATCTAGTAAGAGAGTTAGGAGATCTGCATGTTTGAGAAGGGAGCTACTGGATAAACTTAACCAGAAGGAGGAAATAAAACACAGAAGGAGAGGCAGTCCACTTGGGAAGAATACAGGGAGGTTATCAGAGGATGCAGGGAAGCAACAAGGTAAGCTAAGGGCTCCCTGGAACTAAACCTGGTGAGGGAGGTCAAGGACAACTAGAAAAACTTCTTCAAGTATGTTGGAGGCAAAAGGAAGTCTAGAGGCAATGTGGGCCTGATGCTGAATGAAGTGGGTGCCCTGGTGACTTAGGATAGAGAGAAGGCTGAGTTACTGAATGCCACCTTTGCTTCAGTCTTTACTATGACCAACTACCAGGAGTCCCAGGTGGAGAGAGTTTATGCCTGGTTATTGCATAAACTGTGAACATTGATCTTCACCTAGTCACACAGTTTCCAGTGGGATATCCACTTTACTGGATTGTACTTGGCTAGTGTTATGGGCACTGAACTCAGTCTATTATAAAGAAATCTGGCTTTTCACACAAAAAGAATATGATGCCTTTGGTCCAATGCACATCTCCTCCTACTACTCAGCACCACAGTGCACCACTAAACACAATGTAGACTGCCAACTTTCTCACCTCTAGGGTTAGCACAGCATGGTGCTCTTGTGCATCTATGATGCTGAGATTAATGTAGTAAATATGATTAATAGAAAAAAACCAACTTGTTCATTTGATCATTCAGAAAAGTGGGTAGCAGCTGACTGTCTCTGCTAGTGGCATATAAATGAAAATCCACCTTCAGGTGACTGAAAAACAGCACAGCACCTGCCTTGGAGACTTATTTCACCTCTGCTATTTTAGTATTTCTGTTACATATTTATTCTATAACATCACCCCCACCCTTTTGTAGCTTTCACACTAAAAAGCCATGCCCCCTCTCTCTCAGTATCACACCTCTCAAAATAATCCCTATCTATTCATTACCTTGTAAAACTTAGATTTGGAGAGTTGACTGGATTGGAGGAATGTGGTTGGTTTTTTTAAACAGTGATATTGCTTTCTGGTCCTGCCACTTGCCCTTTGCTGATGTACAGCACCAGTTGTATAGATGTACTGATACTGCAGGCAACATACATGGCAAACCAGCTCTCTCTAGCTTACAGACTATCCAAGATTGACTGTAAAAAAGCACATCTCAATACTTAAGTTTCAAGTATTTCTCTACATTTGCCTTTTTCAGTGAGAAAGTACTCTGCCTAACCCAAAAACACCACATCACTTACCAGGAGTTTGTTTACAATGCAGTGAAATTAAACTTTTTCATTTGAAGTACTCACAGCTGTTGCCTCAACTCAGGCGTGTCTTGTGGCGTCCCAAGTTGATGCAGTATTCTTTGTATTTCAGCAGCTGTTTGTGAATGGGAAGAGAAATTTTAATGGGGCACAGAAAATTCTTGCTTAATTTTATGCATTTTACTTAACAATTCTAAAGCCATAAAAGTTGACAGAAACTGAAAAAAAAAAAAAAAAAAAAAATCTTGAGTATCAATCTACTAAGAAAACTCCTCTTAAGATTTCCCAGAACTAGTGAATGTTTTTTGCCAAGTCAAAGACAAAGCTCTAGGTTTCTTATAAAGGATGGGAATGTATTCAAGTGTTTAGGTAGAAACAGGCAAGTTAAAGAACAGCTAATAGTTTCACTATAATAAGTAAAAATTAATATTAAAAGCCTGGTTTATAAAATAAGCAGCACAATTCTTACTCTGTTTTAATCATATTTTACATAGCTCAACTATGGAAAGTCATAGGAAAGATAGCCATGAAATTATCATACATAAATATTTCAGAACCACTGCATTAATAGACAGCCACAAAGCATTCATGGGCTGACAGGATATATATTTTTTATTATTATTATTCTAATTTTGAGATCCTTGCATTTGGAAATGTGCGATACAAACCACCAGTGATTTTTAAATGTATTTCATAGAATATATTAGTTTTGAACTGAAAAAAAAACCAGAGACATCATCTGATCCTTATTTTCAGCTTAATATCTTTTACCTTCACAAGAGAAAGCAAGGAGGAAAATGGACATACTTCAAGGATATGCAGTTTATCACTCTGCAAAACTAGTATCTTCAATGTACTTTATTTCAGCTTAACACCCTCACATCTTCTACAACAAGAGAATACATATGCAAAACAACTTAATTTTGCTTGACTTTAGCCAGTAGATTTTTTTTTTTTCCTGTATTTCTGTGGCCCTCCTCAGGCAGACTGGTGTACCACAGTTAGTAGAAAATACAATGGTATAATAGTATGTGGAATCCTCATTTTACTATCATACTATCTTTCATTCCTAAATACAGATAAACCTGCAGTAAAAGGAACCTCTAGTGAAGAAATGCATAATAAATTAAGAAAAAATAAAAAAAGGTCTCTTATGGAAGAGATCTGTATTAGCAAGAACTGAATTTACAAGAGGAAAGTTACCTGCAATTGCAAAATATTCCAGTTAGAGAAAACTGGAATTCCTCAGCCCATTTTTAGCAATAATATTAATTCTAATCTTTGTTTTATAAGAAGTCTTGACTGAATTATGATGATAGTGGATTTTTTACAATGCTTTACATAACATCCTGATACTGACAACTGATACAGCAAATTCCATCTGTGCACACCCAGGTAATTAAGCTATTAAAAAACGAAAAAGAGAAAAATTCTTTGGCGAATTGAGTGGACATCAGTTACCAAAAAGAATTATCAAGGGGAACTGCATTGCAAGATGGGTTTCTTGCAGCTTATATTTAAATTAAGCTGAAAACCAAAACATATATGAAAATTTTTGAACTTTGCTTGCAGTCTCCACCTGCTGCCCAGCAGCTGCCTGCCCATCCCTGCCTTGGGGAAAGCTTCCTGCCTGCCAGGGCAGCACATCGGCTAGAGCTGGTCACACACACTGATAAACACCAACACGCAGTAAAGGAGCCTTCTGTTTAGAATCATAGGCCTTCAATGTTTAGAATGAACATGAGCCTTCTGGGCTGCATGAGCACACTGCCAGCTCATCATCTATCAGCACCCCCAAATCCTTCTCTTCCAGGCTACTCTCATCCCACTCTGTGCCCAGTCTGTATTTGTGCCTAGGACTGGCCTGACCCAGGTGAAGGACCTTGCATTTTGACTTGTTGAAGCTCATGCAGTTTGCACTTACTGAGGGTGCACTCAATGCTGTCGTCCATGTCACTGACAAAGATGTTGAACAGCACTGGACCCAGAACAGAACCCTAAGGAATACCACTTGTCACTGGCCTCCATGTGAACGTTGAGCCATTGACCACAACTATGAGTGCAACCATCCACCCAGTTCTTTATTCACCGAGTGGTCCCTCTGTCAAACCTGTGTCTCTCCATTTTAGAGACAAGGATGTCATGTGGGACAGTGTCAAACGCCTTGCACAAGTCCAGAAAAATGACAGCTGTTGCCTTCCCCATGTCAACCAGTGCTGTAGCTTTGACATAGAAGACCACTAGATGTTGAGGTGGTAAAAATCCTCCATGAGGACCAGGGCTTGTGAACGAGCAGCAACTCCTATCTGCCTATGAAGGGCCTCATCCATTGAACTGGTTTAGGTTCAGTGTAGAGTTATTTTAAAACAAACAAATTAAAACATAACTGTCTAGTGTTTTCTTCAAAAGTGTCATGTTTTAATATCTGTAAAACTGAACACAAATATCCTTTTTATTTATTCCCTGGCACTCTCCCTTCTGATTCAAGGGCCAAGGAGCTTAGTCATTCTGCGTGTATTTTTACAGAGAGAATTAAAATAACAACAACAGCAACAATAACAAACAATAAACAAAAACAACAAAACCCAAACTGCAGGCATTCTGCTAACAGCTTTTCTGCGGGCAGAAAAAGTACCGGTGTGTCCTACCGCCACCTAGAGATGCTTTATTTAACTGCAAATAAAGAAAATACAGGCTTGTATTTTAAATAAAGGACTCGCCCGAAAAAATTATCTGAAACAACGCCTATAATTAAAATATTTGCATTCCAAGTTCTGTCTCCCAAAACAGAACACAAGCAGATAAATGAGGGGAAATTAAAAGCCAGCACTTTACAGCTGTTCAACTATACAGTTCTAGGCAGAGGAAAGTTCATCCCAGGTCTTGTGATTCAAGAATTAAGCACAAGATTAAAAGATATTTTACCAAGAAGTCTGTAAGTGTCCATCAAAATAGAAAAGTGCTAACAGACTTTCAAATCTCAAGGATGTGGAGGGGGGGAAATAAAATAACTTAAAAGAACAAAACAAAAGAAAACAAAAACAAATACCAAGGACTGAACTGACATCAGTTTTTCTGGGCTTTCTGTTATTTACCATTTCCCACCTTAACCTTTCACTATAAGAGTATCATTCAGAAAAAAAACCAACCAAACAAACAACAAAACCTTTTCATTTTTGTTGTCCTTATGAAGTATACTGTGCTGAAAAATGAAACATTGTTTATTCAAGTAACCAAACAAAAAAAGTAGAGCAGTGAAAGTAGATTTTGGTCAACAGTCAGCAGCAGCACTCTTGAAGCTCTCTTCATAAAAAAGCCTAAAGTGAGTAAGACCAGTATAATACAGAGAGTAGAGAAGCTGACCTTCCTGAAACTTTGATTTACAGTACATACCTGTAGGCTAACAAGTTAAAGAAATACATCCTTTATACCACACAGATTTGTCCAGAGTCATAAACTCATACAGCTTTAATCAATAAAGACTTTAAGACATTGCCACCTGGTAAAACAACCTCCTCCCTCACATATACACACAGAGATATTACAAAATTGGATTCAAAACAAGAAATGGTTAAATACCTTCATATATAAAAGTCAGTATCACTTCCTTTTCTTGAGCAAAACGGGGTAGCCTTAGCCTCTCCTCCTGAAGGTTAGACTGTAGAAACATCACCTTCTACTACCTCATTTGGAAAACAAGCAAGTAGAGGGTCTTGACACTGAAGGGTGTCAAGGGGTAGCAATTCCCTTTTTTTAAAAAAAACCCCAAACTTTTTTTCCCCCCCACCCCCCCTGCTTGTGGGGGCAGGGCTGGGCCAGTCAGGGCCAGGGCCAGGCAGCCTGGACATGCATGCAGAGAGAAATGGAAGAGGAGTGGTTTTCAGGAAGCTCAATCTCTCTCTCTCTCTCTTTTACTTTCTCTGGCATGAACTCAGGAGGAAGGAAGCTGCTTTGTTTCAAGCCCATTTTCATCTTCCCAGCCTGATTTTCTCCAACCAGTTCTTCAATGCCACGATTCCCCAGAGCACCTCTACCAGCTGCATATTTTTTGGGTTCGTCTGACACTTTGATCCCCTGGGACCCTGTTTTTTCTTAAACCAGAGCAGGGATTTTTCAAATCACTCCTTTTTTTTCTTCCCTTCCCTCCATTCCCTTTCAAACGGCTTTTCCCAGAGGCTTCTGCTGGTTGTCGGAGGGAAGGGTGGCCATCTGTGTCTGTTATTATACTGCTATTTCAAACTTCACTGATTTTACATTTGTTGTTTGGTTTTGCATTCTGTACATATCTCTCTTCCTATTTTTTATAGATAGATAGATAGATAGATAGTTTAATAAATTCTTGTCTCCTTATAAGCCCCTGGTCTTGCATTTCATAAAATTTAAGATAATACCTGTCCAAACTAGGACAAGGGGAAAAGCAAAACTGCTGGAAATCTTAGGGGCCTCTTTTATGAAAAAGTAATCCAAGTTCCAGGCTTCACTGCTACTGATGGTATTAGTAAGGGTCTCCCTTGTTTAACCAGCTTTTCACTCCTGTGCAAGGAGTTCAGGGTGGCAGGCACATCAATGCACCTGGCAGCTGCTTTGGTGCCCCTTGAGCCATCAGTAATGCTCAAGTGTTCCTAAGAGACAAAGGCCCAACTCACTAAGTCCTAGCTTTGCATTGTAAACATACTGAGTAACAGTCAGGGACCAAAGGTCAGTTTTGATGGGTTGCTATGTCATCTCACATTATGGTTTTCCCTTTCCTGCTTCCCAATTCTTTCAGCTTTCCAAGAAGTTCTGAAAGACAGAAGTAGTACAACTACCCAGAGTCCTGTCCTTCTGGGCATTACCAATCCTGTCTAGATCTTGTGAGTAATTTTAATCCATTTCAATGCAAAGTGTGACACTAAAACAGATTCCTTGGGTAAGTAAAGCTAGCTGCTGGACTTTGCTCAGGAGCTGTGGAAGGACACAGACCACATGCACAAAGGTGTTCTTTGCCAAAGACAGCAGGATACGGCAACAGCCTCTGTCAGAGGTGCACAAGCTCCTGCAACCACTTCTACACAAAACAATTGGGGTAGATGTTTGCATATAATGAAAATAAACAGCTTTTTCAGGCCTCATACTGCAGCCCCACAAGAGCAGCACCTTGCTATGCTGCATGGGCTGGCTGTGAGCCACTGCAGAAGACAAGTCCCCCTAAGAAACTGGGCAGTGCAGGAAGCACAGTGCATGGTATCACACACGCAAAACACGTGTTCTCTGGGCAACAGCTGTCTCACAAGACAAAAGAAAAAAATCTCACTTTTTCCACACGAAGAACAGTTTTGTACTAGAAAGAAGCAATATCCTAATAGCAAGACAACTCTTCAATCATCTTTGTAGCATTCCTGATCTAGATCTCATCCTACATAATTATTAGCTGACGAATGCTTGTCAACTGTTCTCAGACCAGTCACGTGCCCAGGAACAGGTCAGACACGGTTAATGATGAACCAGAGGAACAATTAAGACCTAACCTGAATTCCTACAGAGGAAATTATTTAAGAATCTGTTCATGTTTACTTTTATTAAACCAAACAGTGCTTCCATTCCTAGTCAATGGAAATGCTTGCTCGAGTTAGAGGAAAAAAGAAAAAGGGTCTCAGAAAAAAAAATAGTGCCTCGTAAATGTTCTCCTCTCTCTACATGAGTTACAGGAGTAGTGGGATTTACAGTAGAAATACTACTAGTTAAAAAATGTGATTATCTGAGAAACATGTTCCTGCCAGATCTGTAGTGCATACTATTTTTCCCACAGATAAAAACATCTTTCACATACTGGATCACACTGTCCTTGCTTAATTTCAGGCTTTTAGCTGGCTAGAAAAGAAGAAAGTTTAATCTCCTTTCCTCTCATCTTCCTTTATTTTTCAAATAACTAGACAGAGACGTTCTATTACCACAAGTAATTCCATGTTCACATAACAGCTGCTTCTGCTCCTTGAACATGGAAATGTTTAAGATCACATAGGAAGATTCAAGCTTAAAATAAAGATACAAATAAATAAAGTAATACAAGAAAGACAAAAAACAAACTAGTTATTGCATCTAAGAACATGTGCCAAGATTTTAAGAATATGCGTCGACAATGCTGAATGCATCAACATGTAAGCCATAGAGTTCTAAAAAAAAGGCCACAACACAGAAGCATGAAATCAAGGGGAAAAAATACATTTAATCAGTGTTGCTTATTACCCCTTTGCAGCTAGAAGCCTCACTTCTTACATGGATCACTCAAGACTTCAGCACTGCAATCTCCTTCAGTGCTATAGTCAAAGCCAGACACACCACATTGACCAGTTTCATAAAGCCACAGTCTGATGCTTCCACAGGAAATGCAGCACCCATTCTGTGCACATAGAAAAACACAGGTGGCAACAGGATCAACAACCACCACTAACTGTAATGCAGAGGACAAAAACCAGACAAGCATGCAGGGTGAGTACAGTGAAACCTGCTTTATGGAACAACCAGGCTTTGGACCCATCACAGGATGAAGGAGCAAAGCACTGTTCCAACCAGCAGGTACAGCTGCTCCTGAATGTTAGCTGTTACAGCAAAGATCCTCTCCACGCCACCATATTTTACTTAAAAAGGGACAGAGAGGGTTTTAGTCACTGCCTAGGATTCAAAAGACTAAAACTAAAAATGGGGATGTAAAGCCATTGATTTTCAGTCATATTCCCAGCTCCCAAGTGTGAGAAGAATATAAATACATAAATAAATAAATCAGCAAAGCGTTCCTTTGTGCACAACAAATGTAAAGTCTGCTCCACACAAGGCTCGGGCTCAGATATGGCTTCCTACAGCAAAGAGCAACAAATATCAGACTATCAGAGTCGCCATTCAGAAATGCTTTGTGAAAGACCTTACATGTGCTGCACTGGTTGGGTAACTATGAAGAAATCTCCTGGTTGTTTCAAGCTGAATAAGTTGAGTCAACAAACAGCGCATCTCCTCGAAAGATTAAGTTATACGGTATCTAATACATTTCAGTCTCTTCAGAGAAGGGTACTGGAATAGAATATTTTTGGGGGTAAAAATCACACCAAACTGCTTTTGCCTGGGAACAACAGACTTCCTCAAAGTTATTCAAATAACTATTCAAATACAATTTCATGTGTTTTCCTTCTGCACTTCAACTGAAAGTACTTCACTAAAGGTTGACACACTGTAGAAAACATTCCAGGATCAATCTTTTATAAAACTTGTTACATACATCAGTTTAGTTACACCAAATTCAGCAGATTTTTTTCAGTATGAAGGGGTAAATGCCTCTTTAAAGCTATTTATTAGTGTAATTCATACCCACTAACATTTCAAGTAAATCACAATGCTGCAGTTCTGTACACCAGTGTTAACTGAGAGTGAGAGTTTACTAGAGAAATCAAATCCCAGACACTTGCCAAAAGATCCCAGCTTAGTAAAAAGCACCCCTGTGCCCAAGAGCTCACCTAATTGTAATCAAGTATTCAGTAATTCAGTAATTTGGTTTTAAGTGATTTGCTTTATCCTTAATTCAAAGTATAATATTGATTATTCCTAAAACAAAATAATACATTGGCACAGAGAAACTTTAACTGAAGTATGTGTGGGAAAGAGAAAAAATGTAGATGGAGATCACAATTATGCTCAGAATTCTAAGGACTAAAGACATGGAAGAGTGAGAAAACACTGTCTTGTATCCTTTCATGATGGATTTTATTAGAGTGTCACAGAATATGGTTGGAAGGGACTTCTGGAGTTTGTATAGTCCTAACTCCCTGCCAGAGCAGGTTCACCTAGAGCTTCTAGCATTTCTAAACAGAATCATACCCCCACAGGACCAGAAACATCAGCAATGGTGTCTGGTGTTCAGGATCTGCCTTCAGTTTTTTAAGTGCTGCTATAATTATTTCACACTACCGTCTGTAATGGTCTGTCAAGTAAAGTCACACTGTAAAATGCAATTGAAGTGGTGTCTGTTCTTCTAATGGGCGTAGAGCACACTAAATACTCATTAAGGGCACAATAACTGATCATGTGATCAATTATTACAGCTCAGCCAAGAGGAAGTCATTAAATCAAGTTACAGTCACTTCCTATTCATATCTTAAAATGTCCCTGGTAACTCCCTGAAATCCCAAAGTCTGAACATTTCTCTGAAGAATACCAACAGCTTATGAAGTTAAGAGAATTATGGACATGGCTCTGCAGTGAACAGGAGCTGCACAAACACCACAAACCCAGACCACCTATATAAATAAAAACTTACTGTTTTTTTATAAGACATCAGCTCATTATCACAGGAAGCTAACTCTGGAGTGAACATGGAAGTAAAGACACACAACACATCACAAACTGGTCAACTCAGGCAAGTAGCTGTCACTCCAGGGATCACTTGCAAGCAACTGCTGACTTGGGTTTATTCTGAGCCCTAACTGGAGTGCAGCCTCCTGCACAGCAGTTATGCAGGAGACTGGATAGAGGACTCTGGATAATCAGACTGCTATGCAAACTCCTCTTCTTCCTCTGCCCACAAGGAGGAAAAAAGTCCAACAACTGAACTGGAATAGGCATTCCAAGTACTGTAGAGAGGCTCTGAAATGTGACTCTGTCAAGATGGCAAGGACCATGAGGACCCTGGCCACATTTCTTCTCCCCTGTGCTGCAAATGTAGTATGGTTTGAAAAAGTTATCTTGTCTAGGTGAGTCCATTTATACTTGCTCCACCAGCAAAAGAACAGTTGCAGACAAATTGTGGATGTCCTCACTGGCCACCTTTTATTTCTAAATTACACACTGTGGTTTTACAATTGCTATTTAAACTGCTTCCAAACTAAGGTGGCTTAATTTACAGAGCTCTTCTGTCCCCACTGCCCCCTGAGTAGTTAACTGAGGGCAAAACAGAGCAGAACAAGGAAAAATCTGCTTTTTCTGCACATAAATACAAATAGTGCTCTGGGTTGTACATGAAAGACCCATTCTTCCCTCTATTCTGCCACTAGCATAAATAAATCCCTGTACCTCTTGTGCAACATCATCTACACATTTATCATACGTCATTTCCCATAAAAAACAAAATATTTTTAATAAACAAGTCACAGAAAAATATTAACAAAACTCTCAAAATTCATAAACAAATCTGAGGGGCATAACACCTTAAATTCATATGCTATGTTACATAGAACAAAGCCTTTAGGAACAGCACACAAGTATTTTGTGCTTGAAGTTTTCAGATACAGTTTATTTCTAAAATATCTGTGGGCTTCATGATGACCTCATTGCAGAAAGATAGGCATTTAGAAAGATCCAAAATACCCAAATTCCTCCTCCTATTATTACCCTCCATACTCAGCTTACAGAGTGGGTACAACAGAATCAAGTTCATTACCTTGGACTCAGAAAAGTCTGCAAAATGGAACCTGGAGTACAATGGATGCTTAAAACCCCTAAACAACAAGCTTTTTCCATGTTTTACTGAAACTTCATCCTTAAATCCAAGAAACCCTCCTGACAACAGCAACAACATTAAAAAATAAAATAAATATATATATAATCTGCCTGTTCCAACAAAGTTAAATTCTGGTTAGCTACAGCTAACTGGAAATTTCTGACAATCATTAAAAGTCTCAAGTTCTCCTTTAAGCCTGTTTGCTTTAAAACCACACCTGTACAAAACCACACTTTAAATATAGACGAAAGAGAATTTTGTTTTCATACAGCTTCTGATTTCAACACTTCAGCGATTTCATTTACTTTTCACTTGCACATTAGAATCTTTCTTTAGCTACAAATAATCATGTGAAAATATTTATGTTACATAGTGGCAGACACAGTTTTTCATAATGTTTCAGCCTGTTTTAGCTCCATATGGAGCTTAAAGCACAACAGCAAGGCATATATCAGAATGCTAATATTCTGCAGCGTTTAATTTATGTTTATGATTTTCTACAGTTACAAAAAATGAAAGGGAAAGTCATATGACTGAGGTCATTCAACTCCCATTTTAACCACATTCAGTGAAAATATTGGCTTATAGAAAACATGAGATCCAACAGAAATTAGACAAATTTGCTGTCCCTGGAAAGGTATCACATGATAGAGGGAACTCAGCTGGCTGAAGCTGACCTTCTGGGCATGTGCTCTGTATAAACTGATGTTTGTGCTACAAAGAGAAAAGAAAGTCAGCACAAAGCAAGAGTCCTTATGAAAAAGCAGCTCAACACTAGGCAGACTTCCCTCTAGCCATATGTGGATTGTGGCTACTGAATTGAATACTCCTTATTTTTATTATCCTTGCAGCATGCAGACCATATCTTTCTCAAGGTGGACTAATTTTCAGCATGCATGAACAAGTCAAATACTCTGTCAATGCCCTTGCCAATAGTGAGCAAGGATAGAGTATACCATTTTTTTATGAGTTTGCAACTACCATTGCAAAAAATTCTACCACAACCTTTAAAAACTGAAGGAGTTGGGAAGGGAAAGGTAGGGAAGGAATAGGAACACCTCACTTCAGTTAATGTGGGTTCTGTGACTGATAACAGTTTGCAAACCAGAAATTCTCCAGAACTCAGACTGGGTGTACTTTATCAATGCCAGGCTTTGTTCTGTGTTCCCGAGAAACACATAACATTCTAAGATGCTTCTAAACCAACATCTTCCAAAGCCCAGCTTAAGATGCCAGTGGAGACATAACAGTTATCTATCCAGCCTGCATTGTTTCTTTGGGGATTGAACTGAGTGACATGTTCAGTAGCTACTAAGAAAATATCAGGAGCAAAGCAAAAGAAAGGCATACAAGTCTGCTGCTTCAGTGACCCACACATGGAAGAGGGGACTTGAGAAACAGCTTGTAGCAGGAGGAAAAAACACTCCTAATTACTTCTAGCACTGTTTCTGTCAGACACAAGTCAAATCTTTCCAGTTGAGTGTCCCACTACCCATGTCCTTCCTACTAGACAACTTCACAGTTTAAATCCATAGGTTAATACAACCCCCATTTTGCTTTGTCTTGGGAACATCTTTTTAAACAAAATGTTTTCAATCCTTTCCTTCATTTTGCTCCACATAATCAATAATTAAAAAAAGCAGAAAACTGGCAGATTTTTAAAAATTGCTTCCCCTCATCGTCACAGTTGCAAGAAGTCTGAAATCAACATATTTAAAAGCTTTTAAATGAGGGGTTTTGTTTTACTTATTCTACTTTCATCTTGACATTTGTTGAAAGATCAGATTTCCTCTTCTACAATTCATTGCACACTTTAAGAGGAAGGAAAAAAAAAAAATAAAATCACAACATGGACTCAATTTTCTCATCCTATTAAGCATATCCCTAGTGTAGCAAATGAACACACCTGGTAGAAATACAGATTTTTAAGCAGACAGGTCTTGCTTTGTCACAAAGAACTATTCTTTCCCTAGCTCATCTTGTTTCTGGGCATCACTCTCATTCATTGTCTATCCAGTTGCTGTAAATGAGAGACCAACAGGAAATATTTCAAGGAAGGAAGGCATTGAGATTCCTTTCAAGTTAATACCAGATGCCATTAAGCTACCTCAACAGTGAGAGTGCAACCTATGAAACCCAGTTCTGAAACCACTGCTCCTTCAGTAAACACCATTTAAAACACTTTGATTATAGGTTCTCTATCTGCAAAGACCAGACAGGTTGGAGATCTACACCCTGCATCATTCCTTATATTCTGTTCTCCATATTCAGAAAATTAGGGACAAACCTCAGCCACCTTTAAATTCATATTTCAAAAGTCCAACACCATGTGTGTGATCTAGATTTCATAATCAGATATAAGATAATCCTGGAATGAGAATTACAGTTACTTTGAACCAGATTCCAGCCAGACATGCAAACCTTAATCATAAGTTGTGTTCTAGTAAGACAGAAATTTAGCAGCTGTATAAGCCTAAGAGGTGCCAAAGCTCAATATACACTTGCTTGGTTTTATTTTTTAAAATCTGAAGTTTCTCCTAGCTGTTTACAGATCTGCTTCTGATCACAGTTAACACAGGCCCAAAAGCAAAGCAGTGAGACACAGTTTGCAGGCATCACTGGCCTGGAGGTTCAGCGCACAGCACGGTAGTTCATTCAGGCACATGTGATTCAGGCTTCCCAGGTTTCACAGCACTGCTCAGAAGGAGTCACATGGATTCTCCAAAAATGTTAGGAGTGGGTCTGAGAGACTAACCCTCCCTTCTCTTGCATGAGGCCTGCCACCCTACATCAGACATCAAGAACCTCAAGTTTTACAATTCCAGATGCTCAGTGGAACAATTTTTACAAAAGACATGGATAAATGCTCCACAGACTAGTTCCCCACATCTCATCTCACAGCTAAAATAAGAGTTTCATACTGAGGAAAGTAGCCTCCACTCCCTAGATGTTCCTAAATGATGTTATATTCACTTATTTCTGCAGCAATGCTGGAAACTGAAAACACAGCATGGATCCTCAAAGAACAGCTGAAATAACCTTCTTTTCTGGGGTTTGGGATCCCAAACACATACAGGTATCCTGGCTTAAGTTTCCCAGAAAGCTCTGAGCACAGAGCACTGTAGGCTCCTTCCTATTAGCCAACTCAATTCTATCTTCAAGGTCATAAATATGACCCATCAACATCTTCTCCTCCAAAGAAACTCAAACAGCTCACTACAGATAGAATTGATTATAGTAGTTCACAAGAAGTTCAGATAAGAGTTGAAAATTGCTTCTGCCTTCAGACATACCAATGTATGTGCTCTTCAACATACCTATCAACTGCATGATTGGGTCAACAGATCAATAAAATCTTTAAAGTTAGAAGGGTGCTAAGCTAACCCACCTGTTTCCTGATACAAATATAGGTCATCTCATTAACATAGAACAACTCATACCAGAAAGAAAATTATCTTGCAACTGATTTAATTACTAAACCAGCACAGAGATGAGCTTTGCTTGTTAATCAGTAATGGCAGGCTATATGAGCTAGGGAAGAAATGAGGCAAGTATCACAATCATTAATATGACAGCAGCATCACGTATACGCCTATATGCGAGGTATTAAATATATCTATATGGCATATTAAAAAGTTAATCAGGAAGCAGATCAAATTTATTACTTGGAGGGTATGCAAGTAAAAATGCAATCTTGAAGAAATGTTATGGTAAAGATTGTTGTTCTGATCAGTGCTGCTTCCTATAAAAAAACCCAGTGTATTATGAAATACTTAGTAGCAGAGTGTTGTCTAATTCAGGAAGTTCTTCTGTACATCTCCCACAAGTTAAAGGGCCAGTTTCTAGCTGGAAGAGGCAGCTTCCTTTCAGCTAATCTTTGTCATCTCAAACTCTGTATTCACAGTATGCTTGCATGTTAGAAGAAATGAGAATTAGTTCTGAGGGACCTTCTAAAACAGTATGGTAATCTGAAACTCTTTTACATTATCACTCTGAAAACCAGAGTATCTACACAACTCCAGGTTAGCCAAGATTCCAAGTGTGTTGATGTATCTCACAGATGCTATGCATTTCTGGACAGAAGTGCAAAATTAAGTCAACTGCTTAGAAGGAAAACCACAGATATAGGGTCAAGATTCCCATTACTCTCCTCCTTCCTCCCTAACCAAAACTATAAATTGCAGTCTAAGAGATACTTACTTAGTAGCCAACTAGCTCCACAGCTCCCTAAACTTGTTTTTCCCTATTTGCCCTGTAATTTCCTGAAGCTCACAGCTTCTCACAGAAAGCTGCACTGGCATTATATGGGAACAAAATAGCTAGAGAAGTGTACATAAGCCCTTAAGCTTTTGGTCAACCCAAGAAACATGTTCAGCATGCCTAAAGGATTCAGATCCTCATAAAATGTACCAGAGAGGAATGGGCTACAAGATTGAGTTGTTACAGTTCCATCAGACCTACAAAAGAGTAAGGGATGGAATCCAGCTGTGCACATACCAGTGCTAAAAAAAATGTTGTGGCAGGAGTTTTTGAAGGCAAAACTGGTATTTCTGAAAACATGCAGCAGTGGGGCTAAGGACCTGGGTCTTGTAAGGGCAGAAGCACCTGTCTATTGCTCTTTTTTTATAAGCATAAAGGCTTTCTACAGAGCCAGTTTGTTAATTTTATGTTGAGGAAATAAAATTCTGATGTAAAGAAACTTTCCACTAAAGTAAAACTGTTTTTTTTTTCTTCCTATTGCGATTTGTAGCTGAAAAATAGGCAAAAGCCCAACCTCTGTCAGTATTCTGAGCTACAAATACTCTTAGAACTTGTCTTGCAAAACAATTTTTTTAATAAAAATGGACATACTTAATTGATCAGAGTTCATATAAAGTTTAAATTAAAAATTACTCATTTCTGTATGCACACTATATCCTGCACAACACTGAAAACATATGCCAAAAATTAGCCATATGCTTTTCATGACTAGCTCCCTTCTGATCAGCAGTACACTTTGTGTGATTTGTGAAATGAAGCTGTATTTGCTTTATATATACATGCAAATATTAAAAAAGGTAATGGGAAGTGGAGGAAAAAGGTAAAAGCCTTAAAACCCCAGCAGCCTGACTTATCTCTAACTTGAACACTCCTTTTAGGTGACTAATAAAAATTAGGTGGCATGAATCTAAGCACAAGTATATTAAAACTTGTACCATCTTACATATCTAACATGTACTTCCAAGGGCAAGCTGCAAGGCCACAGCTTATGGCACTGCTAAACTATTCAAGCTCCAGCAAATATTTGATGCAATCCTTGCTCAGCAAACATCTCAACCTACCATCTTAAGGTGCCACATAATTAGGCCAAGACAAAACCAGCTTATTATCAGCAGCTATCTTACTAATTATTTATTCATTTAGTGAATACACTGATAATATACTTTCCGACAATAAACCACACTAAACCATATATACAATGGACTGTATCTGCTGTGTGGGGTATAACAAACCTGTTAAAGGAGGAGGTGAAGTCAAAGAATGAATTCCCATGAATAAAACTGAGAAACTAATTGCAAATGGGGGCCACCACCATTTTTAAAGTTTTATATAAAACATACATAAACACAACTTACAGCATTGTGTGATCTTCTGGATGTTAGAAGTTATGCGTTGGGCTAGTTGAGTAGGATCCCCAAAACCTGTGCTGTATGACATGGCTGAGTAGATTTGCTGTCACGATCATCCACGACGGGAACAAGTCAGACAGTCTCCACCTATTAAAGAAAGATAAATCCCCCCTCCCCAGAAAACAGAGTTATGTCTTTGGTCAGTGGTTTATAATGGTCTTCATCATATTAAGGAAGAATACACAGAAATAAAAAATAAAGAAAACCCCATGTACAGAACTTTACTCCTCCCAAAAAACCCCAGAGTATTTCAAACAACTCCATCCAGGCTGTGCTTAGTCTTAACTTCATCTTTTCCAAACTCCTGCATATTGCCTTCATGGGTTCAACAACTCAGCCTCACCAGTTCCCTTCACTTTCACCGTCCAATCCAAACCATGTGCCTGCCAAGGAATGTCCTCTTCTCCTAGCCTGTCAGCCTCTGTTTAACAGACACTGTAAAAACTCAATTTCAGGAAGAGGCAGAAAGTACATTTAAATATTTAAGCAGAAAGCAAGGAAATGAAACAACCAGCTGATTTGCCAAGTGTGATACCGACTGCACTACAGTTTGCAAGCTCAAGTCTTCATGAGCCCTTTTTAAAAAAAATATAAAAATAACAGTCCTTGTTGCCAAAATATTTTCTTTCACCTTTGGAAATGCCTGTATTAATACAGCACAGCAAGACCCTGGTTGTTTTAATAAGATAACTGCTTTCATACCTCTATGATATGATCTTTAATAGAGCTGCTAAGACAATGCACTGGTCAAACCAATCAAACATCCCAGCAGAAATTCATCAGGAACATAGCTACAGAGGTCAGATTCATCCCTTCCACCTTGCAGTTACATTACCTAGGACAGATGAACAAGCTGTTGCTACTGTTAAGACAAACCCTGCACAATTTTGAAATGGCTGCTTCGCCAGGATCCCAAACCCTGCCTGGAGTCTGCAGGCTGTGAAGCATCTCCTAGTAATGAACAACCTGACTGCAGCTGAAGCAACAGGGAGTGTATTTGCATTCTTCTATGTACGTGCTGTACAACCACCCTTGAGTCATGATAGCTCTCTGCACTATTGTTTCCTGTCTTTGTCTGTACCACATGCAGATTCAAGTTATTTCGGGTCACAGACTCAAGCGTGAAAGTCAGTCAGTCAGTCAGTCAGTCAGTCATCTTAAGTCCCACTTATCTGGTACAAGGCTGGCATAACAACCCTAGCTCTTTATGGAAACTCTAGGCAATATTGCTTTGAATTTGTATTGTAAGACCAAACCCATGCAAGCTTTATATCAAATAGATAGCCCCATGTCTTGGTGCATTAACTAAGTAAGGAAATTCTGTCGACTTAGCAGAAAATACAACTGTAAGCACAAAATCCAAGGAAATAATTTGAAAGAAGCTAGTTTGAAAAGCAATTATTAGAAATGCTGGCATTGTTTCTTTTAAAAGTTATGACTATTTCTAGACACATTAGTAGCATGCTAACTGCAACACTCGCACTGGCTAAAAGTACATTTTAGTTAAATATTATATTTAATGTTAAAAGTTAAACATTGATATACAGCTTCTCAGGAGAACACACAACAAAAGACCAAATTACCTTGTGTAGAAAGTCTACAGAACTGAAACAGTCCATTATTGTTTTTTTCTCCCTTCATATCTGTATGTACACTGAAGCAAGACCACTCTGTACATATATGAAGTTTAAAGACTTCAAAGGACTACTATCTATTTTTCATAATTTCTGTATTAATTGGTTCTGCATCACACTGTCACCTCATCCCCAAAAAAAAAAAAAAAAGTATCTAAGCATCAACTTGTTTTCCAGCGAAAATCTACTTTGCCCTTAGCTACTTCTAGTCAGATCACTGCTGAATAAAGAGATAAGAAAGTAGGAACTCACAATCAAGCACCTCCTCAGTGCCATTCTTGAAAGCTCCATCAGGACAAAAGGATGTGACATGACAAAAGCAGCACATGTTAGATCTCAGCAGTAGTCACCTAAAATATCCTGCAGACTCCAGTCAGCTACAGTCAATAAGCATCTATCTAACCTATTTTGTATTTTCTCAGATATTCTAAAAGCTTTCCTTCTCCTCTAAATCTAGCCCATATACATTAGGATAAAAACACTTCAGCAATATTTTTACTGTTTAAGCAACGTTTTAGCATAAGGGCCTAGAAATGTTGACACAGATCCTTAACTTTCAGAAAGCAAAATGCTGCATTCCATAGAAATGCTTGAAAATTTAAATCTGATCTGAATGAGGATTTTATGCCTTTAAATGCCCCAGAGACAAGTCATGGGGCTTTATTGTATGGGACTTTTTTTTTTTTTTCTGTAAATAAAGGTTATAGAAACAAAGTTTCTTCTGAACAACTTTTAAATGTGACTTCCTTTGTAAACTACTGCCAAAAAAAAAAAAACGCAAAAACCTCCAAGCAGGGTTAAAACATTTAAGAAAATTACAAGCTGATGAAAAACTTTGGAAAAAAATTAACATAACACAGCCAGTCACAGCTTTAGATACAGATCATTTCCATCATGGTAACAGCCATAATTAGTAAGATTTCTGCAATAAAACATTGCTTGACCTATTTCACCTCAGCAGGTTTTACCACCCTAATATGAAAATACAGCATGGTACATCTACAGAGTGACTCTGGCCCCTACTTAAAGGGAACTCGAAACACATTACAATCTTCAGACAGCATCTGCTGCTGACTGAAGCAGTAACTTTGCAGCAGGTAAAATTAATCTTAAACCAAAAACAAAAACAAAAAAACAACCAAACAAACCCAAGCACTTAGAATAAAGGACAGACTATATTCTGTAAAATAAGTACTCCCTGCCATAGCACCTGAGGGTTTCTCATAACTGACTCATAGTAACTGACTTAGTAATATACAGATGAATATTAAATCTGTCACTATTTTCTCTAGTAGGGATAAGAGAGGTTACATTTTTTTTCCAGATTCATCTATTTTTTTCCCCTTAGGCTAAAGTATTTAGAGACAAGGATTATGTTTTCCACCTTGTGCTTTTATATATCCTAACATGCTGGAATGCTGGTCCACAAAGGCAAGCTGGGGACTCCCATAATCCAAAACCGACTATGGAGCATAATTAACATGCAAGCAAAATACCAGTAAAATTAAAACCTTCCTGTCTTCTTAAAAATAAAAATATTTTTAAAATAAAACAAATCCAGATTTTCTTTTACTTGGCCTCTTCTTTCTCTTGCCCACTCCCCCCCTGATAACTGATTATGTGGTGGGGCTTCTTCAGCACATGTCACCACTTGTTCTGGTGGCATTCCAAAGTCTTTACCT
>JAOEGS010019394.1:10061-45278 GCA_025447755.1 Corythornis vintsioides
TGGTGAAACCTCATTCCACACAATTATTATGACCAAGGGCTGTTTTCCTTGGTAATAAAGAGACTTCTTTCAGAAGATCGCTGTTTTATGAAATATTGTTTTTCTGCTGCCAATGTTGATTGGGATTTTTTCCAGAAATGATTATTTCCTTAAAACTTGTATTTATTTATTTAATTCTGAGACTCTCCCAAAAAGTCCTCATCAGAGAGAATGAAAAGAGTATGGAGAGCGTGTGTTTTCTGTTGGCACAACCCTGCACCTGAACTCAACGTGGGGAGTAACCTGGGTGTATTAACAAAGACCCCGTGCCACCCCAGAGCGACGCTCTCGCTATTGCTGTGCACTGACAGCTTGCTGCTGACTGCAACCCTAAACCTGATACAAGCTGAAAAACCAAGGGACTTCAACCTGAAATCGTTCAGACCTCTTCTGATGGCTGTTAAGGAGCTAAGCAGCTTGCCCCAAGAAATAATGTGGAAGTACAATGTTTAAGCTCTGTGTGGTGGGGCAGGGAGGTGACACCCTGTACACAACACTCCCTCTGCCTCCTGGGCTGGCAGACCCAGCTCATTTGCACTGATTTTTGCAGCATTCATGTGATCCCCAGGAAATATATCTCTTTCTTTCTGAGGACTGACTGTCTCTGCTCCCAGATTTTTTTTTCCCCAATGTTTCCCAGATCATGGCTCCAGTTGTGGATTTCTCCTGCCTGCATCTACTTCTGCCCTGGGAGAGAGCAGATTTCCTCCCTGGAGAGAGCTGAAGAATAGGTTGCAAAAAAGCAACTTGGAACCATGCAGACATGGGGCAGGGGAGGGTATGTGCCTGTGCATGTTGTCATGTTGCCCATTAAAACCAAAATCAGTCCTGCTAATAAACAGCACAGAGGAAACTGAAGAGAAGTCACACAGTGCTGGACAGAGGAGGAGGTTGAAAGCTGTGGAGATGGAGAGTCCTTCCCATGGTGTTTCCTGACTGCAGGGAGATGGTAGGAGAGGAGAATAGTGTGTGGCTCCAGCTCCTGGCAGAGGAGAGAGTGCATCTTCATGCTACATACAAGCAGTAATGCCATCCTAGAACAGCAGAAAATCACCTGGGAAAAGCAAAATCCAGCAGAGTCAAATCATCAGCACCCACTATAGCATGTCCAGCACTCCTGCCTAACGTACAGAAATCAGATTAGGAATATCACCCACAAAGAGGAAAGTCAGAGAACCTCTTTCTTCTGGCCTAGCTTCTCCCACACTGGAAGGGTGGTTGTTAGGCTGGTGTAGGACAGCTTTTCCAACGACACGACAATGGACAAGGTATCCGTGTTGTTAACATTACCAGCCTTTACTTTAAATGACATTGTTTGCAGGCTGAACTTTAAAGTTACTTGACTGGTCATTACCAAATTTCCTAGAAATGTTCAGGGTGTGATCTGACTGGCAGTGTTTAATACCGATAAACAAGTCACAGTGCCACTGCACTCCATCCCCAGCACTGAAGTGAGAACATCAGAGGTTTCCCTTTCCTGTGAAAAGCCCATAAGCCTGCCAGGTAATTAATTTTCTGGTTTTGAGGAGAGTTTATTCTGTCAAGTTCAAGGTAGGAGCATTAGCAGAGCACAGCTCCTGCTGAACCCCAGGAGAGATGGATGTACCTTCTCCTAGGGGCACACTCAGCTGGGAGGCAGCTAGGGAAAGCAAAGTAGTCTTCCTAACAGGAATCACATCCTGAGTCATTATTTTCAGATGCTTGAGTGTCAGCCAAGGACATACAGTGAATGTGTCCCAGCGTGAGCCCTGATGACTTTATTGTCTTGTTATTTCACTGTGCACTGTCACTGCCTGTCTTGGATTATGTGAGGTTGACCCAGCACTGCCTAACTTCTCACCAGACCTCAGTGCCATCCAGCAACAAGTAGGGCCCAGTGAGTGTCTCAGAAAATCGATGTGATGAGGAGGTGTTGTTGCATCCCAGGGTACCAGCATTACATCAGTTCCCTGTCCAGCATGCAACATCTTGGGGTTTCATGAGGAGCTATGGTGTTTCCACATGGGGCATCCTCTGGGCAGGGGCATCTCTGGTTACTCAGGGTCCTGGAGGCTATTTTGAGTGTTCTTACAAGCTCAATGGATGATAATCCATGCACAAACTGCAGCAGATGTTTCCACCTTCTCCCCTCCATGGCTGCTTCAGGAGGTGCAGAGAGGAGGCTGCAGTGTTGTTTCTGCTCCCTGTCATTGCTCCAGTAGTCATCCTAAGGGAGTAGAGTAACAGCTTTCTCCATGTGCTGGGAACAGTGACCTGCAGGTCTGTGTGAGGTGATTTGATGAAATGAACCCACACATTTTACCAAGTCTTTTTTGTGCCATTTTCTCTTCATTGACAAAGGTCAATGGTGCCCCAGCCAGGTCCCCTGTGCAGGTGAGTTGGCTGGTGGCAGCAGGTGACCATGGAGGACCTCCATGCTGAGGGCAAGAGCTCTGAGTTCACAGACAGCTGGTGGTGGCCTCTGTGCAAATCCAGATATTGCTCCCATGTCAACTGGGCTCAATTGACCAGTTGGGTCAACAGGCTGGGTTATGCCTGCCCAGCTTCCCACTCCTTTCATGTCCCCTGTCTCAGTACCAACTTCTCAGCTTCTGCCACCCTGCAGACCTCGCATCCTGGGTTGGGTGCCTTGTGCAAGACCCAGGTCAGGTCCCTTGTTCAGCCTTGGCCTTTCAATGCTGAAATGAGTGCACACACCACAGGTTTGTTACAGTGCAATGAAACAACGTGGTGGGTCACCTCTGGGGCACATTCCCAAGGTGTGACACATCTTCCCTACGTACTGCTTCTCCCCTCTGTGCCTTCCTTTGCCCCATCTTATTGAGCCTGAAGAGCAGAAAATAACTCTACAGCAGCTTGCTGCCTTTTTGCAGGGGCTGGGGGGATCCCCTCCCCCTGTGGCCACTGCTGTGTGTAAGTGTTTTATTGTTTGCCTGTTGAGGTGTGAATGAAGTAATGGGCTTTCTCCATCACTTCATCCGTCTCTGGCTGACAGCTTTGCTTAGACACATTGTGCTGTTCTCTATAAACCCTGTCACCTTGCCATCTCCAAACAGACAGCTTCCTCTGGGAAACTGTAATCAAGCCCTCCTGAGCACTCAGCTAGCACTGTCCGCGGCTCGTAAATCACTGCAGCTTTCCTGGAAAACGGCGAGAGCAGACAGACAGACTGACACGCACGCACCCAGCCGTGGGGGTCCCACAGCTCCCGGGCGGGCAAGGCGGGCAGGAGCCACGGGGCTGGCCACGGGCTTCCCGGAAAGGAGGGAAATGTTGGCCGCTGATGCCAGCACACCTGTCTGGGGTGTGAGGACCTCTGTGAGGTGAGGAAATGCTTCTGCTGACCCCAGCAGAGCAACAGCCTGTGAGTTGGGTGGCCCTGCCACAGCTTCTCTGATGTGTCTGAAGGTGGAGATGCCTATTTTGGGATCCGAGGCTGACCCACGGGCAGTGGAGATGCTTAACGAAGGTCAGTCACGGTGTGCATGCCCAGCCATCAAAAGGGTGACATCCTTCCCTTGGTGGTGTTGATGTCCCTTCTGATGCCAAGTCCGGGTCACAAGTCACCAGAGAGGGATTGTGAATATGTCTGGGTTGCTGGTCCTGAGTCCTCAGCCATCTCAGGGTGGTGCTGGGCCCTCACATGGTGAAACAAGCATCCCTTGTGAAGTGCAATGGGAGACAGCATCCAGCTTGCAAGGACCAGCTGCCTCAGGGTCATGGCTGTGCTCCTCCACACCCTACTCTCCATTCATCAAGTCTTAGCTTCAAACTGCTTGGTTCATGCATTGCCTTGACCCCCTTGGCAAGCTGCCTCTACCTGGGACCCATCAGGCCTCCTGGGAGTCCAGCCATCAGTGTGTCAGCAGCAGAGCTGCCACATAAACCTCTCAGTACTGGGGGAACACAGCACAGGGCTTTTCTCCATCCACCTGGGTTTAAGTGCTGTGTCAGGAAGATGGCTGCTGCCGTCAGCAGCTCGTGCCTCTCACTCCTTTATTTTGGAGATGATGCTTGGCGAGCTTCAGTCAAGAGTTGATGGGAGGTGACCTGGCCACTGCCACAAGCTGCCACCATCACCACCCCTGAGCTGCATAGGCACCTGTGCAAAGCAGACACCTGTACACACTGTGGGACCAGTGTATCCTGACCAACTGGTGGTGGGGAGAGGTGGCTGAGGGCTTTGCTCTCTCCAGTCACTCACTTCTCCATGGACCCTTAATCTGGAAAAAAAGTTGCTTTTTACTTTTTGCCATTTTTGTTCACTGGCTTGGGAATTTCTTGCAGGTGGGAGCAGAAGCAGGGTAGAATGACCAGTTCAGCATCGTCTGGAGAAGGTCTGTCCTTCTTCCATGGGTCCAGACTTCCCACTTCCTAACAGACCTCTGCTGTCATCAGAGATATCCATTTCAGAGGACAACAAGGCTTTAACTAATGTCCTCATTTCATCCCCACTTTTCTCTGGAGTCCATCACCAAGGTATTGAGACTCCCCTCATCAGAGGCCAAACCTGTGTGAGAGGTGCTGAGCTCCAGAAAACAGGCCAGGAACTGCCTGTTTTGCAGCTCTGGCCACAGAAGAGATGAAGGCGAGTCACTGGTCCGGCACAGTTCGCAGGGAGGCACATATCTGCCCTGTGATGATGGAGTGTTAAATAACAGTGAAGCAAGAGAGGAAAAAGGGCTGAGACAGAGTCAGGGCTCTCTGTGAAATCTAAGAGAGCTTTATGTCTCTTTTAAGAGCTCAAAGCAGCAAGTTAATGTCAAGCTGGAGCACGGTGCATTAACCTGGGATTACAAAGAGACTAACGACGGCCCTCCCAGCGCTGTCATCCCTCAGCCTGACGGATGCTCGGAGATTTTGACGGCACTGTCCCGGAGGCTGGACCAGGGTAGCCAGTGTGTGTACAGAGAAGCTGCCGGCAGGGAGAGGCGGGGAGCTTAGGCCCAGGATCCCCAGCCCAATTCAGGAAACCATCAGCATGATATGCAGCCCCAATTAGGGGAATAAACTTAGCAAAGAATTCAAACATAAATTTGCTCTTGCTGATTTCAGACTTTGCACACGTTTGCCGAGCGGACGGGTTCCCCCAGGACCTCGTACTGAGCTCTGCACTGTCTCTGATTTATAAGGTCCTCTTGGACATGCTAAATATAGTATTAAGTGTAATAAATGTAGATCACTTTCCTAAATATTCTGTGATTTATGCCCAAGCTCTTTCCCCTGAGAGCTGGGCTCATAAATCCTCTGTGCAGAGCTGTCATGGGGGGTGCATTTCCTCGGGCAAGTTGGAGATTTAATAAGCAGGAAGGGAGCACCAAGTGTGAAAGGGATCAGGGGAGAAAAGCCACTACGGGGATGGTCAGAGGGAATTGGAAGGAGCTGTGAGGGATGAGAGAGGGTTTCCATTGGACTTTTTCTGGCACATGTGGCAACCCTGTGTGGGGCAGCAGGATGCTGTGATGCTCCTGCAGTGACCGGGGCTGTGGATGCCAGGCCGTACAGTCCTAAAGGAGTCTGTGAGAAGGGTCCTTAAGCTCTGGGCACTGCTCCGGGGGTAAGAAGCTGCTCATAGAGTCTGCAGGTTTGCTTGGCTGACTATTCTCTGTGATGGCTTAAAACTGGTCACATCCTCTGCTTCTCTGCTTCCTTTCTCTGCATGGCCACCATGAAGATTAAACAGGTAAAATGCTGACATGAAGGCTACTGAATGTGCTGGGAAACCTCAGAGCCCAGCTGGAAAGAATGGAAAGGGCTCTACATCCAGCAGAGCACAGCCTGGGGAATAGATGTCCCTTGGGATTCCCAGGGAAGCTCACTACCCCTCCCCTGGGGACCATGTCAAGATCTGCATAGCATGAGGCCCTCTGCTAGATGGGGCAACACTGAAAGCCCTGCAGCAACATTAACCCCACCAAAGCTTGGAGACAAGGACTGTTGCAGAGAAGGCCCAAGAGGTGTGAAACAACAGGGGAAGATGCTTTGAGTGCTTCCTTGCAGGGCTGTGTCAGAGGCTTTTCTCTGCTGAGCTGCCTTTCTCTTCAAACTGGCCTTGATACTCGTGTCTGCTGATGTAGTCCTTCCTCCCTGCCCTCTCTCTGCTTCCCACCCCCAGACACCTCTTCTTCCTTTTTAAGGTGTGATTCCTTCATCCTCCTCTGGCAAGGCCGAGACTCCTGCCCACCAGCCCATTTTTCAGCCAAGCCCTCCCCTCTCCTCCCACCTCTTTCTCCAGTGCCCATTCTCCTTCCCCACCATGGAGCATAACAGCTTATCACTGTCTTGGCCGTGGAGGGATCTCCGCCTGCGAGGCAAGGCCACCCTTGCAGTTACTTCTTACTTCACCTGAAGAGAAAGCAGCCCAGGATTAGGTGTGGTCTCCAATGGCAAAACAACGCTGCAAGCTAGAAAGGGTTCCCAAGTTCAGAGGTGGGATGTCTGGGCCGAAACAGGAAGAGAACCTGCTTGAAAAGAACCTCCCAAAGGGAGGAGAAAAGGGAAAAAAATACCAGAAGGGGGTTAAAAAAAAAAAAATGCTGCAGATTGCCATCAGTGTGCCCTGTGGAGAAAAGCTTGTTTGTGATCGCCAACCATGCTTCCTGGGGAGGACAAGAGAGTGATTGATCTGCAGGAACAAGAGATGGGTCAGGCAGAGAGAGATGTGTAATGAGGAGCTGGTCAGAGAAGACAGTCCTGCCAGTCCTCGGCACAACGAGGGAGGTTGTTGTGGGCAGGAGGATTCAGCAGACCCTTTCAGACCCTTTTTTTTGTAGCTGATTGCACCAGCTTGCCTCCTTGGTACACGCAAGGATAATCTCAGCGTGCAGCTCCAGTGCCAAAGTGGGAGGGCTGGAGTGGGGCATGAGGCCAGCTCTTTAAAGACCATACTCTGCATTACGGATTTCCAGTAAAAATCCATCATGATTAACGCATTGAGTTTGTCATAGCCTAGACTTTCATGACAAAAAACATGACTTCTTGGATTTTCTCACAACAAGTCATGTTCTTTGTAATCTAATAAATGCTGCTCCCCCACAGTCCTTTACAAACTCAGCTCTGTTTGGTTCCCGGGTCGTCACAGATGGGAAAATGACCAGAGCTGTGAAACACTTTCATATCATTTGTCAAATTTTATTAAATGGCTTGGAATATTTTTATTACCAAACAAGAGTTTCCCAGTGGGGCTGGGGACCCTGAATGGGCTCTCCTCCATATGCAGGGGTTTGGTGTGTTTTGTGTGACTCTTTTCCCCCATTTTGCCCCTAACAGGCAACATTAATGAGAATCTGAGATTTCTCAGCAGCCTTGTGTCAAGCGGGGGAAACCTAGAGAAGCATTTGTATGTAGAGGTATTTCAGTGCACAAATGCAGACTGCAAATGAAAGCAAACAACCAATGAGGTAGTTACTTATTGTAGAAATCACAGGGATTTGGCTAAGACTGGTAAGAAAGATGCAGTCTTTGAAAGCCCTTCGGGCCACGGGGCTTTGCAATGAGAGGTTGGAAGTCACCATCTTAGGAAACCACCATGGTCACCAACAAGGTTTTGTGTGGGAAACAGAAGTATCTTCATTACTTTAGCCAGACTTTAATTACTAGGCAGTGCTTTTCCTTGGGCAGACTATCTGCTCCTGTCAGGCAAGGCACAGCCAGGACCCCAGATGACCTGGATGTCTGGGGGGACTCTGCAGCACCTCTGTGTTTCTGTGTCCTGGGCAGTGATGAGCTGAGTGGAATTTATGCTAGAAGTTCATTTTTCTGTCTCTGGAGGATTTTCTTCCTGAGATGACAGCAGGGCTGGGCTAGTACCGGTCTCAGTGGATGAAAGTGAAGCCCAAGCACACTGGAGTGCAGATGAGGGACCCACCAGAGGGGCAGTATATGCTTTCCAGATGGAAGGGAGTGGTAGAACAGTCCTGAACAGATCCCCATGCATGTGTGGCATCAGAGTGCTGCTCAGTGTGTATGTCTTAGGGCAGTGAATGGCACAGATTAACTCAGTAAATGTTGGCATGGTAAATTCTTCAGTACTTTGAAGGCTGGACACTCTGTAACATTAGCTCTGGAATCAACAACCAGTAACTCTGGTCCAGTAAACCAGGGTCTTTACATAATCTTTCCTAAATTTCAAGGGCCAGGAGTATGACTGGGCTAAAATGATGCTCAGCGCCAATGGAAATGAGAGGGCTGCTGGGGAATCTGCTCCTCGAGTGCTGCACCATGTTCTCTCTAAGCTATGTGACAGGATTATTCACTCAGAAATATTTTCCTCTTTGTAAACCTCAAAGCAATCACCACCATGTAGTGTGCATTCTCCTCCTCAGGGAAGAGCAGTGCACCCTCCAGCCTAACCTGTGAATAAGGAAGAAATATTTGAATTTTATTCAGAGAATGTAAGTCTCTGTAGGTTGGAAGACAGTTTATGGGACCAGAGCCAGGATGTAATACTGAAGTCTGCAGACTAGTTTGGTCCAGAGGAGAAACCAGAAAGGAAAGTCAGGATAATCTCTCAGTGCAAAGTATTTTTTTCTTGTTAGAGGTGTCAGTCTCCTATCACATGTATATCAATAGGATCTAGGCAAGTCCATTGCACGGTCTTCTTTTAGGAATGGTTGCTAGTAGAAGGATAGGGAAAAATAAAGGCCAAGTCTAAAGTAGAGTTTTTGTGCAGAGTCTTTCATTGTTTCCTGTGTTGAGGCTGATGCTAGGAACATGACCCAGCTGTGGACTTCACAGAGTCACAGACCTGGCCACCAAATGCCCCTGAAGCCACATCCAGTCTCTGTTCATGCTGGTTCATGCAGTGGTGATGGATTTCCAAGAGGTCAGGGAGTTGTGCTACATCCAAGCCTTAGACACACGCTTTCACCAGATTCCCTGGTCCTGCTGCTAAAAAACTTGTTTTTATTTCTTTAGAGTGTGTTTTAATTTTACTAATTCATATTATTTCTTCCTGTCCTTAGTCCTAAGCACACTCATCTCTTTGCAACTTTCCCTACCCTATTCAGTGCTGGCAACATGTCAGGTTCTCTCCACTTTATCTTATCAGGATAGTAACTTCTTCCTCCAGATGTGAATGTGTCCAGTTTGTCCCTTTTCCCTTCTCACCATTTTAATTTGCTTCTAATCTGAGGGGTATTTTCATGGATCTTGCTCAAACCACTTGGGCTCCTCTGTTGTCTCTTGGGGGAAGACAGAGTGATCCAAATGCAGTATTTCTGTTACAAGAGCCTGGAGATTTTTAGCCTGCTTTTTTAACCACCATCTGCTAGATTAATGGCACAAGCTGCAGAATTTATCTCCTTTTGCCATTTTGCAAGCACCATGTTTATGATCTGCCTCACTGTTCACCTTCACTTGGAGAGTGATCTTGGAATGTATGATTACAGCGAGCAGGCTCTTGTCTCTTTCAGTGCAGCTCCCAACAGCCGTGCAGTTTCTCGTGGGTTTGACCCTAGTTTGGTGCATTTGGCTCCTCTGCTGCCACAGGACACTCTGCAGCATAACCTTGTGCCGTGTGAGATCGGGATTTTTAAACTTTTTTCTTCTTTTTAAACTCTTGTTTCTTACTTGGAAGTAGCACTGGAAGAATCGGTCATTTCTGAAGAATGTGAGCTCTCCCATCTGGTTTGGAAAGGTGGGGGTATTTTCCTGGAAGGGTTGCACCTGAAAGTTGTCTAAAGGGGCTGCGTGCAAGAGAAAGCAGAAATGTCCCAGAGCGTTGCTAAAACATGCTAAAATAGAATTCCCCAAACAGCATTGCCTGGGGGAAATGTACTTCTGGAAATGCAGGATCCTAGCAGGGCTTGTGGAAGGGGGCTCAAGGGTCTCTAGACCACCCTCCTGGTAGGCAGCAGGAATTTCTCCAGCACTAGCTAAGGGTGGCCATGTCTTTGTCTAGATGAGTTCTGGAAAATCCTATCCTGCACTTCTCTGAGGACCTGTCCCAGCGCATGGGTAAGAAGAGCTTCTCAATGTCCTGCCAGGCCCTACCATGTCATCATTGCCCTTGGCACCCATCAGTTTCACTCTGTGCTCTTTGTTACTGACCTCCAAGTAGCTTCTGCTGCGTTTTGTCCCAGGACAAGGTGTCTCTGTCAGGACTGCCATACAGAGTCTGGGCTTGGTCCGAGCTCAGAGGAGACCCCTGAGTCAAGACGCCCAGGCACCAGCCCTTGTACAACCATGTGCAGGCTCAGAGGGACCCCACAGCTGTCACTTGTGTGAGCAGAGGTGATTTATGCTGACTTTTCATTTTGTTTTTTAGTAAATCAGGAACTTGGAAATCAGCATGGTTTCTTGTGCGAGCCTCACTAACGGCCGAGGTTATCACAACAGCTATAAATCCCCCACAATTCTGGATGGGAAATCTCATTATTTCTCCTCTCTCCTCCCCTCCCTGGACCATGAGACCTGGCAGAGCCACAGGAGAGAGAAGTTGATTCAATCCAGCTTCGGCTAAAGTGATCAACCATGAATCATCACCTCCTGAAGACCTTCTCTGTTGTGGAGCCTTGAGTCTTAGGGAAGCTGTGCTGACTGGTCTCTGAGTGGACACTGCCTGCAAGGCCAAAGCAGAGGGTGAGGTGGGACATCTCCAGCCCTGACAAGGAAGATCGTCATGCAAGAAAGGTGGAACTCATGCTGCTTCTCCCTTTCTTGTCAGTCCAGCACACAAAATATTCAAGACAGAAGGTGGGTAATGATGCTGGACACCCACCACGAGCAGTTCCTCTGGATAACACTGACAACCATTCATTAAACAAAGGCATCCAAAGGGAGTTCCACTCCTCTCTCCTGGTGCCTTCCCATCTGTTTCTACCCCTCCCATCAGGAACTTTCCACACCACCTTGCCCTATGGGTCCCACTCTGCTGCCTGCACCCCTCCTCCTGCATCTCCTGTCTCTCTGTGCTGCTTTAAACAGATGCTCCTGAGCCTTGTAGTTGGTGTGTGGGGAGGACATCTTCTGCCTTGCAGGCAGCCCAAGGGAGTCAGATGCTTTATGACCTTCCCTTACACTTGGCAGCTCTCTGGAGAAGCTGTGGGTGTCCACATAAGTCATCCTTAGCTGGTACATCTTGTACTAATTGCTGCTAAAATACGGCCTGCTGCACTGCAGGGCACCAGTGAGACATCTACACTGTGCTGATTCACTCCCTGTCACCCCCTTTTTCATTAACAGAAGTGGGTGAGATGAAGGACACTGAGTCATGTGGGTATCCCTGTGCCATCCTCCTCCTCACCTTCTCTCCCCATCAAACCTTTCTCCCTTCAGCTGCCCTATGTGAGCTCCACTGCTTGCTCCTCCCAGCCTTCCTGCCCCTCTGCTTCCCCCATGCCACGGTGCATGGCACGGCCCAGGGCAGGGCACTGCTCTGAAGGAGGGCACCCCACTGGCTCATCTGATGGCTTTATAATCCACAGCAGATTCCCTCCATTCCCATCCCTGCTGTGTCCTGTCATTTCCCCAGTTTTCTGATTGCTGCTGAACACAGAACTTTGTGTGTATATTTTTGTTACTAGCTCAGTTATTTCATTCTTAAGTTCCAACACAAGCCTTGGATGCATCTTCAGGCCTCAGTGACTTATTGCTCTTTAATGTGTCAATTTATTCCACTGTCTTCTTCTAATGCCACTATTGTTTGTTTTATAACCTGCAATGAGAAGATCCAGGATGGCTTTGTCCCCAGCTTCCTCTGTGGTCCTGAATGGTTTGAAGAAATCACTCAGCTTCCCATTGCTACTTTTTGCCATCAACCTCTGTTCCTCTCCCAGGGTTCCAGCTACTCGCAAACATCTGATGTTATGAATTTTTTTGTAGCTTATTTTTATATCTTTTTTATTTTATAACTTTTTTTGCCATTCGCTCTGATGAAATCCCATCCTAATTCCCTTGTTAGGTAATCCCTGGCATGCTTTATGCTTTCTTCTATTGCCTGCACTAAGGCTGGATTTCCTTTTTCTAAAGTACTCCTTTCAGCTCAAATACGCAATGAAGCCCTGTCATTTCAGCAAATGCTGTTGATTTTCTTTCCCACATGGGCCTTTCTGCCTTTCCTCTTAGGATATGCAACCTTCAAAGCCTCATTGATGGGCACATGCACGGCTTCCATATCAAAGCTATGGCCTTAAATGAATTTGCCTTTAGGGCCCTTTAAATGAACTCTCCTCATTTATTTATTTTGAAGTCAGTTCCTACTTTCTAACATTGAGCAGCCTCCAGCAGCTCTGGAGACAGCTCTTCCCCCACGGTGACTCTGGCTGATTGCACTGTGATCACTGCAAGTTAATAGCTCACCACTGGCAGCTTCTTGAAGCAAAACCTCCATGCAACTTCGGGTTGAGGGAAGAAATGCCAAGATATCTGTTTAAAAAAACAACAAACAAAACATCCAAAAAAGCCCAACAAATAAACAGCCCGGGCAGCAGTTGTAACTCCGCGTGTTGCTGTCTGGCTCAGATCAGTCACCTCTGCCTGAACTGGAACCCAAATCATTCATACTGAGGGTGCAGCTGTTTCTGGGAGATTTGGGTTGTTGTGACCAGTTTTGAGGGACATAGCAGTTGGATTAAGAATTCAAAGCAGTTCTGTCAGGTAGGTTCCAGATTCCTTGACTCCAAACCAAAGACATGAAAATGAAGCTTGAGGCAGCAAATACTCCCCTCTTGCAGATTCCCAAATATTCCTGACAAAAATAATCTTGCAGGCACAATTATATGGATGCCTGAGCACTGATAGGCATCTTAAAAGCATCCCTTGCAAGAATAGCCCGTGTGTTGTGGTGAGATAATATTCCTCTAGAGCACACCTTGCTGCCTTTCCCCACCATGCTGCCTAGATGCTCCAGGGCTTGTGCTGAGGGTTCTGAGGCACGTGGAACCTCGGATGCATCCCCAGCTCCCACATATCATGGCCTGGCAGGGTCTGAGTGCAGCAGCCTTCTCGAGATGCCTGGATTAGGACGTACCCCCCAAAACTTGCAAGGCAACTTGTTTCTCCCTGCCCACCCTCTTATTTATAAATAGCGAGTTCATTCCCATGTCCCCACAGAGGGGACACTGCTCCTGCTGCCATCGGCCCCCACAGAGTTCCTGGACGAGGAGGGCGGGCTCCACACGGGCAGTTTGCTGCCAGCTCCAGCCAGGAGCCAGCATTCCTCAACCGGTGATCCTCTTGCCCGATGAAAAGCCCCAATTCAGCTGCCTGCAGGCCGGGTACCTGACACCTTCCCCCCACACAAAGAGGGCTTTCTGCCTCCTGCACCCGGCTGCTGCCGGGGAAGCAGCAGGCACAGAGAGCTGCCTCTCACCCAGAGGGGTCACCCAGCCACATCCTGCATGCGGCCCCAACAAAACCCGCTTGTCTTGAGGGGCTGAGGAAACTCAGCCCAGGGCAGGTGGCTGCCAGCCGGGCTCGTGGCTCCAGGTCTGCCAGACTTCTGGATGGGGTGGCTCTCCCAGGTCTCCTGTTCATGTCAAAGGGTTGGTGAGGCTCAAACTGTGAAGGCTTTAGGACTGGCCGTGTGGATGGGCTCCTGTCTTTAAGCTGATAACATGGCATATGGGAGTCACTGGTGCTCCTATGTCCCTGTGCAAGCCCTGAGCTGGGATGGAGTGAATTGTAATGTTGAGACCTACACTGGTGGGTCGGACAGGGTGTGATAATACACAGGATTGACTGGGAGGTGTGGGGTCACCCCAGCGCTGGAACAGGATTTGTGATGGCTGGAGGTAATTCATTTTGGGGGGGTATCCACTGGGGAAGTACTGGTGAACCTGTTAGTCTTCATATTATCCCTTCCCCAGGAGAGCAGAAGTCAGAAGTGGTCCTCAAAAGCTTCTCCCTGTCCATCACAGAAGGAACCCCACCTGGCAAATCCATCTCTTGATGACATCTAAAACTCGGGCTGTGCAGTGCAAAGTATTGTAGCAAAGCCCTTTTATTGGATATGGTCCTGTGAAACTCAAGCTGCATGTTGACTTCAAATGCTTTTGGTTCAGGCTTTGTGGTCATCCTACAACAGAAGTGCAAGTCAAGTCATCATGCCTGAGTCTGGTGTCCCACAAGCCCCAGGCACTGCCCAAAGAGCCTCAGCCTGTTCTGAGAGACCAGGGAGATGCTGGCTGCAAGTCAGATGTGATGTCAAACGTCACAGATTCTTGGCAGATTGGCCAAGAAACCAAAATCAGGATTGCTCTTAGCAAGATGTGCAAACCCTTTCCTGTCTCCTCCAATCATCATTCTGCTTGTTATTGCCCTCACAAACTCTTGCAGAAAGCACATGTGGCTTAAAACCCATCCAGATCCATTCTGAGTCACTGCCCATTCCAAAGCAACAACAGAGCCCTTTGAAGGGAAACCAAGAAATCATCATAAGGGTCTAATGAGAGAGAAAAAGCTGAATCCCTGGTAGGTTATCACGGGTACCCTCCCCAGATAAGTGCAGATTTTGCATATGTGTTTTAAAGCAGGTACCCCAGTGAAGCTCCTAAACCTCATGGACATGTCTGTGAGAGCAACACCGTGTGCAGGCTACCAGAGGGGTCCCTTCAGACAGAAATGGAAGACCTTGCTCCATCTGCACTTAACAGCTGGGAAAAGCAAAATAAATCAGTCTCCAAAACATTCCCTGCTCGTCTGCTTAATGCACTGGAGGCCCTGGGCTCCAAGCACTCAAGCAGGGGTTGCCTCAGTGGCTTTGTGAAGGATGCAGGATTTTGTGAGCCCCAGAGAAAGCTGGTGAATAGTGCAGAAATGGCCTTGTGACTAGAAAGCAGTGCAGAGCTGACAGCACAGGGCAGCTCCCTCCACCTACAGCAGCAGCCCAGTTGCTCTGGAGGTTCTAAGGCCCGATCCAGGCATTCCCAGGAGATCAACAGGCACTTCTGCTAGGGAAAGGATGATGTCAGGACCATCACAGTGGGGGTTGGGGGGGATACTTAGCTATGTTGCTGTCTCTTTCAGTGGGATGTGCTTGGTGGTGGCAGCAAACATCTCTCCACCTCCTTCCTTTCTTTCCACATCTCAGCATCCCTCCCTCAACCCTTTTTCCTTCTCTCTCTTCTGCCTGGAGCTCCCCCGTTCAGGCAACCAGGGCAGAGAGGCTATAAACAGGATATGTGCTCTCTGGAAATCTGCAAGCAGGAGCGGCTGGAGGTATTTAATAGTATCCCTGCAGTAAACAGGGATAAAGGGGGATCAGCTGTATGGAGCAGGGAGTGAATATCAGATGGAGATGCTCTGCCATGCCAACTATTTACTGAAACAGGAAACAAATATTTTTTTGGCTTTTGCCAAAGAAAGATCTCTTTTAAAATGTGTTAATATTAGAAGTAAAAATGTAGCTTTTAGACATGTTCTGTGGCCACATTCACCCGAGTTTTATTTACTATATAAAGGTTAACATTAGTCTGTTTATCCTACGGACGAGAGTTCCAGCAAATTACAAGAAGGGTCATGTAACAGTCAGCTCCTGCTTGCCTGAGCTTATTTGCCAGAGCCAAATCCCTGGGGCATGCAGAGCTGGAGCAGAGAGAAGGGATATTCAAAAGGACTCTGAGAACAGGAGGAAAGAAATAAAAGAGCTTTAAGTTGCTTCATGTTTGCTAACTTGGAAGGCAGAGGTTGGGCTCGTCCAGGTGCTGGGATGGGGTGGTGAGGGGCAGAGATGCTGCATTTGACCCCCCAGAGCCATCCATGAGAGCGGCCAGTTGGAGGAAGGCTAAAGAAAATCCATCATTAGTGCAAGCAAACTACTTTCCTGCTAACCCCAAAGAGCCAGTTTAAAGCCTGGATCAGCAGGTTTTTCAGCAGATTTTTATCCCTTGGCCAACAGTTCTTATGCAGTTTTACTATGATTATTCTGCTCAAGATATTGTGGTGCTACAGAGAAACATCCAGTCTCTGTCCTTCATCTGGGAAGGACATCATGAGACCTGTGCTGAGGGAACACAAACATGGAAAATTTCTCTCACAGACATGCTGTCCCTTTTCTGAGGTGTCGGGCACCTCACCCTGTCCCCCATCATCCAGCAGCCCCCTGCGTGACAAGGTCATCCCATCTCCTCCTTCCAGTGTTGGGACTTCTTCCTGCAGATTCCCACAGCGCCCAGGGGGAAATCAGTTCTCCAAAACAGTTGTTAAAGTCCTGGAAAATTATTCTGCATTAAAAAATACATCAGAAATTGGGTACATTATTAATGGCCTTCCTGTCAGCATCATAAAATCCTGTCTGTAGAGCAAGGCAAAGTTTTTCTTTGATGAAGCAGTTCTGGTGCAATCAACTAACACCGCTACCTGGAAGAGGTGCTTTAGCCAAATGATTAGCCCTAATATAGAAAACTCAAGGTTAACTATCAAAAGTTTGAGATATTTGGGAAGTTAAATTAGGTAATTTACTACTTTTCTCATTATTTGCATAGCCTTATTATTTGGAACCAATATGATCTCACAACATTCCTGGCAGAGGACAGGCAGGGAGCAGGTAGAGGAGAGCCTGGCTGCAGTCTAAGAGGTCTTGGTTCTCTGCTGTGGGGTGGGAGCCCTGTGATCTGGTCCTGGTGAAAGGCAGCTTAACACCCAGGAACATGTTGGCCAATGGTTTGCATGACCACTCCACAAAGGGGTCAGCACCAAAAGGTGCAACGAGACCTTCTGTTCATTTACAGTATGAAGAGTCACACTGGCCCTGGCAGCACTTCCACTCCAGGTGTAAAACCTGGCATCACTGTGGAGCTGTGGGACGGATGTCTGGAGGGGAGAGATGGCCAAAGCAAGCTAATATCAACCTATGCAAGTGGAGACAAGGGCCAAGCTTTGCATCTGCCACTGTGTGTGGTCCCATCTGGCTTCAGGAGCTAGGGTGCAATCTTGCCCAGTCATTATGGGTTTTTTGTGGAGGGGGCAGTTAATTTCTCCCTGCTGTGTTTCACTGTCTGCACACAATGGTAAGGTGTGGGAGCTGACAGAAATTAAAATACCACAACAGCACTCCAGCTCGAAGGCTGGAGGCTGGAGGCAGGCAGGAGCCACTGCACAAGTGTCAGCAGTATTAGCCAGAGCTAATGTTCAGAGACATGAACAGCTTTTCACAACCGTTGTGGATCCGTGTTTCCCATGCTCAATGAGCAGGAAGCCTGAGTTCTGCCCCAGGGAGTGAAGACGCCCTGGAGGAAACCTCCAGCATAACCAACTTGCTTTCCACCTTACGCTGGAGGTGCAGCCTGCACTATTAAGGATGGGGGAAGAACACCTACTTGGTCACATCCCAAAATGTCAGGTTAATTGGGGTCTGTAACTCTTCTGAGGGATCAGCCCGATATGCCATGAAAAAGGATGGGTTTCTGCCCTCTTTTTGGAGCATCAAGCTAAGACTGTCCCCCACTCTGCAAATGCTTCCTCAGACCTCCCAGTATATTTTCCCACATTCCCACATACTTCCCCATGGCTGTGAGAGAGGGAAAGGTGATTTTATTTTAGCCAAATCTGTTTTCACATGCTCAGTGTCTCACACCTATGTATTCACAGCACCAGGACAAATGTCCAGCATCCAGGCTCTGAGACATAGCTCCAAGTGGTTGGTCCAGAGCTCCTTGCAATGGCCCAGAGGAGAAGGGATGCCAGCTAGGGAGTCCTCACATCTCCTGGGCTCTCAGGATGCTGACCATGCATTGGATTTGGGTACACTTTTTGATACCATTTTTGGAGTGGATCTGTATGTTCACATTTTCCAACCCTGTGAGTCAATGGGCAGCACTGCTGATTTACACACTTATTTCTCTGTTTTTTAATACTCTTTTACACTCCTTTTTGGGGCATAGTCTGTCCTTAATTTTATGTTGCTTTGTTTGGGGCTGCCCTTTGTTTTCCCAGTCGGTCTCTTCTGAAAAGCTCCTCACTGATGTACTGCAATCTGAATTACCTTGGTGCCATCAATGCCTGTTGTTCTGTTACCCCTTTTTGACATTTCTTCCTGAGCTCTGACCCCTCATTCAGACTATATGTTTCTACAACACATCTCCATAGAAGTTCATAGGCAGGTCTTTTGAAGGAATCCCAGTCTACTCCTGTCTTCAGTGAGCTGGAAAGGCTGTGGCAATGAGGCTTCTGAGAGCTTCTTGCCTTTTCCTACAACCTGCTGCTGAGCAGTCTTGGGAGGATAGTGGTGCTCAGGCAAAGGGGGCACAAAGGCTTCTGCACGCTGTTCAGTCTGGTGTCTGCTGGTGGTGATGGGCAATTCTGACATTACTTCTTTCTGACCAGGCTTCCACACTCTGAGACAGGAGAAGGTACAAAACATTGAGTGCCAGAGCAGTTTCAGTCAATTTACTCTGTGGATGTGATGCTGACAGGGCTCTCAGTAAGAGACTTTGTCTTACCAGGAACAGTATTTTCTTTCTTCTCCCCCAGGAAAGGCTTGAATCCATATTTCTTTGATTGCTGGGCAATATGATATCATAGTGAAGAGAGAGGAGTCATTTGGCTTCCAGTTGCTCACCCTTCTCCTGTCCAGCTGGTAGGACTCTAGTGGCATGTCACCTCTTGCTGGCCATTGCCATCCTCACACCATTGTTGGAAATGGAGGATGAAGAAACTGCAGCTCAAAAATGTCGATGACCGTGTGGATGAACGTGTGGGAACGTGTTGGTGAGAAGATAATTTGTGGTGAAATCCACAAAACGCCTGGGATTTGTAAATGTTTTCATGATGACTTGGCTCTTCTCCAAACACTCCCATTTACTGACAAACACGAGCCATGAATCACCGTGCACAGGAAAATCTTCCAAGCCCTTGACTTACTCGTCACCCAGCTCCACTAGACTGCCAGCTCTGGCAGTACTCACTGCCCATTGGGGGATGAGGGTCAAGGGTCAAGGTGAAGAAGATGCTTGCTTGCCCACAGATGCTGTGTATAGGTCTTTGGGCAAAGGAGGTGGAGACTTGGCACACTGGGGAGTGACCCACAGGACAGAGCAGTGCTGGGACTGTCCTAGATGATGTCAAGGCTGGGCTCTTTGACATAGCCCAGAGATTACCTCCTTCCCCAGAGAGGGGATTTGCTTCCCACTCCTGAAGGTGGGGCCCAGGCAGTTTTCTGTCTGATATCAGCTGGAGCTAGTGATGCCTTTCTGCAGACTGGGCTGTTTGGTGTCTTGCAGGGCTCCTTGATGGCTGCCTCCAGTTTTTCCCACCAGTTCTGATGTTTGGACTCAGAAGTAAGAACCGAGCCAGCTGGCTTAGTAAGAAAAGCCAAAGAGCTGCTACCGCAGGGCATCTTTGCCGTTAGTCAACCTGCATCCAGCAGGACCCTAAGGCAGGATGGTGACTCACCCTAGGCAGGCAGCCTGACTGCTGGGGACCATTCACCTCAACCCCAGTCAGAAAATAAGCCTCTGTTGATTCATAAACACAGTATCTGGCAGCAGTGTATTGGCTATCAGGGCTTAGCCCATGTGCCAGGGATGGATTCACAAAAATAGTTTAAGATCTTGGGGCAAGAGTCATGTCTTATGTTCTTGTTCCTTCCTCCATCCCATAGTCAAACCAGGAGAAGTAATTTCCAAGCAGCTTCTGGTTTCCCCTATCTCCTGGCCTCTTCAAATCAAAGGGGTCCCTCCTTGTTCGAGCTTCTCACATGGGCTGTGAGCAGCCAAGCTTTCCAACCCTGGAGCCCTGCATCCCCTGTCCCCTGAAAATCATCATGTCCTTGTAGGATGGACATCCTATGGGGTACATTGGTGGCTTTGCAGTGAGCTGTGCAGAATCACTCAGTCAGGACAGGCTATGGTGTCTGTGTGTTATCATTCCTGGGATTTCAGAGTCACAACTAATGTCATGTCCTTCTGCAGGAAGGAATTAGACTTGGGGGTCCTCTCCTGTCCCTATTCTGCTCCCATGAGCTCCAGTGGCACTATCTTCTAAGATACAACAAGGTTCTGCCAAAGAGTGCCTCCCCTGGATTGTAGAATGCGGGTGGTTCTGCCAATATAACCTCTACCTATGGCATCCAGACCCCTGCAGCTCTGCTTCAGATGCATGCAGCTGGTGATATGTACCCTATTTGTAAACAGGATGGAGCCCAGGGATCAGAGTCCACAGCAATCCCTGGAAATAAACTTTATGTTTTATGCTAAGTCACATTCACTTTCCACATCAAACACGGGGAATTTTCAGATTTCCCCATGGTAATGCTGTGTTCTGCTTTTGGGAGGTCCCTTAGATCCTAGGACTGGGTTGAAGACTCAGCCAGAGGCCAGTCCACTGTTGGTCTGAGCCAAGCAATTACCTTGAAAAGAACAAAACATGTGTCCCTATTTTGCTGTCTGGGATCACCAGAGAATGAGCCCTATCTGCAGAATTTGTTCTGTGCATTTCCAGAACCTTTTTTTCTTGGCACAGCAGCCTGGTTTTCTCTTTCACACATTTCCACCTCACTTCTTTTCTGATGTGTCCCCCAAGTTGGATCAATGAGCAGTTACCAGTCTGCTGGGTGCAAGGTGACAGTTGGTCTGGCTACAGGATTCCCAAGCACAGTGACCAGCACCCAGCTGGCCCTTCTGTCTCCTCAGAAGTGCTGTCTTCTTGAGGATAGGGAAGGGTTAAGATGATGTGGAGCAGAAGGAAAGGGAAGTTCCTCCACAGTAAACTATAGACAAAACCATCCTCTCTGTTTGCCCCTTACAACACTCATGTCTGGATTTGCAGAGGCAGCTTAGCCTCTCTACAAATCTTGTACAGATCCTGAAGACATTGGCTGGGCACCTGTCAATGGCAAGAACAGGGCAGAAACATCTCTCCCAGCTCCAGCAGAGCCTAAGGTTGGGATTAGAAGAGGATACCCCACAAATTCTATTGATAAACATTGCCACTTGTGGGCAAGACTTGGGAATTTTGTTCTGCTGCTTCCCATCTCCTTGCTGAAGTTGGAATTCATCTGCCTCCATCTCCTGTGGAAGACATGCCACGATGGGAAAAGGAGAACAGAACAATGTTTTGGAGTCAGACACATGCCCTCAAAACTTCAACTCTTCAGCAGCAGCAGCAGCACTTAGCAGAAGTGCTCTCCCTGAAAAGAGGAGAGGAAAATGTCTATTCTGAGCTGGACTGACACAGAAACTTTGAAAATTTTACAGAAGGAAAGCTACTGAGATGTTTTGGAAACACCTGCAGTCCAAACAGCTAGCTGTTTCTGAAACCAAACTCTTCACAGCTTCCTGCAAACCTGGAAGCCACTGCTTCCTGACAGCTGCTCTAGAAGTGCCTGAGGAGTGCAGGAGGTCTGGGAGTTGTGGTTGCCTCAGAGCTGGGTGGGCAGATGAGCCAGCAGGGAAGCAGGCAGAGCTCAGAGATACCAGCTTGCACTCGGTCAAAATCTGCTCAACATGCTGTGTTCCACAAAAACCCATCTGCCAGCAAGGTCCCAGACTGTCCCAGTCCCACTTCCCAAGGAGATCTGTATCATTATCAGCTATCATATGTATCACTAGACAGCCAATGGTATGGACTGGTTCTTTTCCCACAGGGACATCTTCCACCAACTGCCCCTTCTGACTATAAATATAGTTGTCATTTCCAGTGGTCTCACATATTCCTCTTGCACAGGTTTTCCTGAAGGGTACGTGCCAAGGGGTACCCCTGAAGAAGGCCAGGGTAAGGACAGAGTTGGACAGCCAACAAGCTAGGGAGAATGATTTCAAACTCAGAGGCATAGAATATATGTCCTCATAGAAGCTTTCTGTGAAATGCCTCTTGGGTGAGTGACATCCTTTACTGGTAGATGCATCAGCAAATTTCCTGCTTGGGACTTTTCTGTCTGCTGAATGACTCAGACACCTAGGACATGATCACTGATGTGGCAAAGGGAAAGGTCCTTCAAACCATGGGTCATATCTGTCCCTATGCTTCTATTTAAGACAGAGTTAACCCAAGAAGGGACAGCACAGCAGTGATGCTGTTGGTCTGCTGGCAGCAAGTGATGTGCAGTCACTTTCAAAGAACATCCCTGATCATGCTGGTCATGGCCACAGCACCTCTGCAGGTCTTCACAAGAGATTGTCTCTCTCCCTGTACAAGTGTGGGTTTGAGATCAGATTTTACTGATAGCACTAGGTTTTCAGAGAGGCCATACTACATGACAGAGGACAGTTGGTGACTGGGAGAGGTTGGTATTAAAGGTCTCACACTACTGACAGAAAAGAGAGTGCTTCTGTGGAGTTTCCAACCAGAAAGAAGTAGCTAGAAGAGATGGTTTGGGAAACCCAAAGCAGGTTTAAACATGCATGGCATAGTCTGTGGGGAAATGAGTCTATTTTCTGGGGATTTGAAATTAAGTTTTAATTCAGCATTGGAATTAAAAATCATTTTATTATGGGACCTTTAAATATTTCCAGAGCCTGACCTCTTTCAGAGGCTGTTGACTAATTAATGTCTGGTCTGGTATTCTTCAAACTTTCCACATAGTTCAACTTGTTGCCAGCTGCTTTCAAACACATTTTTCAAGAAATTAGGTTGTAATTAAGTACAGTTATTAATGACTGTTTTTCCTGCCTTTCCCATTGGGTTTGCAACTTACTTTGCACCATGTGGAAAAAAAAAAGAAAAAAAAAGATGGCAAATATTTCACGAGGTGAGTGAAGGAATGTCTAATATGATCTTTGACGTGTTAATTTGACTCCGCTCCAACTCCACAGTGCATAGTGGTGACCACCAAACTGCACAGGAGAGATCTGGGTAGCAAAGTACAGAGTCAGGGTCGAGTCCCTGTAGACAAGCTGACAGGGCAGGGAGCTCCTTCACCCTTGGAGATCCAATGCATGGGGTGAGCAGTTCATGCAGATAGGACAATGTGTTGGTTGCTCCTTGCCCTGCTGCCCAAAGGATGGAGAGGAGAAGCATCATACCCATCAAAATAAGTAGAATTGCTCTTGTGCTTAAAATTCAAGGCATGTTGTTGTGGGAGCTCTGAAAATAATGTCAAGCCCGTTTGCGTGAACACCCTTCTCCTGCCTGGTCCTCTCTCCACCCAAGAGGGACTAACAGGGAGACCCATGTGTAGAGAGAGCAGATGGAGCCAAGAGCAGCCAAGAAGGGAAGCGACACTCCTACGCAGAGCCCAGAAAGGTTTTACACACTCTCCGCTCTCCGGTGTCGCTGAGGTCACTCTTCTTTGTCAGGCACATGGCAGCAAATCCCCCTCTAAGCCCCAGATCTCACAGGCATTACAATAATAAAAGCCTGGACTGAAGCATCTGAGCAAACACATCAGCTGAGCAAGTGTTTTCTCCCAGCCCTGGGACCAGGTTATTCTGGGAACTGGCAGTGCTGGAACACCAAGGCAGCAACATCATCCAGCACAATGTACTGCCAGAGGGTCGGCAGGGGTGTGGGGGGCGAGGGGCAGGTGAGGGAGCCCACCCAGGAGGGGGGACAAGGCGGGTGCATAGCACCTATTTCATTTCCTGACTGGCCTTCAGCGGAGCCCTGCAAGCTGCGGGCAGCCAAGGCAGTGAGGGTGGAGGCAGATAGATGCTGACAAGGAACGCACATGTGCATGGACATGCAGACATGCACAGCCCCTTGCCAGAGGGCTGGGATTTCTCTAGGCATTTTACATCCCCCCTTTTTTTTCCAGGATCTGGCCCTTTTCCTTTTGTTTTCTCCCAGAAGTCCAGATGCCCCAAAGGGTGGAGAAGCCCTGCAGACCAGCACACATTGGCCACAGGGACTGGCACGTGCACAAGCACACGGGTTCTCACACACCCAGTCCACTTCTATCACACGTGTGCACATGCTGTGCATGGCAGGGCTGCAGGCACAGCATGTCCCATGTCCTGCACCCTTGCAGACACTGGGTGATGGGCCAACACAGATCCCGATGCTAAAGGTACCCCAACAGCTCAGAAATCCGTCTGTTCTGCTCTCAGCCACAAAAGCCCCACTCAAGAATGAATGATGAAAGTAACCCCAACAGTCGCCTGCCTGGAGAGGTGCTGGAGGGCAGGTCAGACCACAGAGCATCCTTTCTCCCCTTGCAGCTCCAGCTACAACCGGGACCTGTCACCCCTTTTGTCTTGGCAGCAGATGTCCAAACATCTCAGTCAGGCTGTGTTGCCATTAATCAGCATCTACTGCCTGCCCTTCAGCACCTGGGACCTGCTTTTGGCTGATCCTTATGGGCTCAGGACTTGATGCCAGCCCTGGATGCAGCTGGAGGAAGGAGCCAAGAGGGAGGTGTTGAGAGAGGAGATGGGGAGATGAGCTGCTGATGGAGGTGAACTGAGAAAGGTGGGATTTGGCCTTGGGAAGTCTGTGGCTGTTCCCAGAACTGGAGCAAGGCTGGCTTCTCCAAAAGGATGAACAGCAGGCCTGCTTCATCAGCTCAGCCGCTAGGAAGGACGGAGCAGAGCCAAAAATCCAGGAGAAAAATGTTATGCAAAATTGTTCATCTGTTACTGATTGGGAGGCTGAGAGCTCAATTCAAACCACCCAATAAAACCGGCTTGGACGAGAATTTCCTGAATCCCAGATTAAGTGAATAAAGATGTTTCAGGAGTTCAGGGCCGCAGTTGGGTGGTTTGCACACAATTTGCTGTTGGTTTCACCCTTTGTTGCTTAATGAAGAACAGAAGGAGGATCTCCCATCTCATTCGACCAAGGGAAAAAAATTATTTCTTCTACATTTAAATTAATTTCCTGTTGCAGGCATGGCTCTGTTTATCTGACCTACACAGGGGCTCCATCTTGGATTGCAGCTTATTCTGCTCTGTGCAAGACACTCAAAGACTGTGAAAGACCCTCAGGGACTTTAGTGTGCCCAGGCTGGTGGCATCAAGTCAGCATGGAAGGGTTTTTGGAAGTGGAGCTCAGAGGCTGAAAAGAATCGTAGAATGGTTTGGGCTGGAAGGAACCTCTAAAGTTTCTAGTCCAAGCCCCCTGCATGTGTCCCTGACTAATTCTGGGAGCAGGTCCTTCCCTTTTATACACCTCACTGCCACCAGTGTTGTCCCCAGCCATGCCCTTGGAGGAACCCCTGAGGAGCAGTGAGTGCTCATCATCAGTGTGAGGGCTGAGCAAGAGCCAAGATCAGCGAGAAGCACGTCCCACACCACACTCACAGGGAACCAAGGGGATTCCCCACCCTTGCAGCATCTGATGTTGGAGAGCTGCTCTACCAGGGGGCTTGCACAACCCTGAAAATCACTTATTTTAATAAGCCTCTTATTCACAGTGAGGGAAAGGAGCCAGGCCATATGTACTGAAGTCTCTAGAAAGTTTCCAAGTCATGGCTACATCTCTTGGTCATAAATGCATCAATCTATACATCTTCCCATTTCCCTTTCTCTCCAACATTTACCTTGCTAGTGAATGCTGAAGTTTCTTTACTGAATGAAAACCTTTAAGTCACCTGCCATCTGAATCATTCCTCTAAGTAGCATCATGTGTCTTGCTGGGACTTCAAGTTCTAATTAAGTGTGGAAAAAGGAATGGAGAACCCTGGAGAAATTAGAGATCAAATTTTAAAGAAAGGAAACTAGATCAGACCAAAAGATAAAGAATCATGATGAGAAATTTCTGAAATATGGAAACAGGTTCCCCACTCAAGGGCCATCTCCCTAAGCTCCATGCTTGATTTTACAAAAAAACCCCACCAAGCCTATTTGCAAAATTTCTGAGGAATAAAACTTCTCACGAGGAGTCCAAAGGCTCCAAGGATGAATAAAGCTATTTGCAGCCTTGGATCTGGAGTCATTACCACCATACTGTAAAATGTAGATAGCAACCCAGGGAAAATATGACAGTAACTGTCAGCAAGAACATGATGGGTATGAACACCAAGAAAGACAAGCATTCAGAGAGCCCCATGGGAGGATCAGCAGGAGGAACGGGATGTAGGCGACCAACAGTATATTTAGGCAGAATATCAGGAAATGTTTCCATCAGCTATTAGTTTTATGAGGAAAAGTCTCCCGTGGGAAACTGGAAGCTGCACACTTGACTCACTTCAAACTAAGCAGTAGATAACATGAAGCAGAGAACAGCCATGTATTGGCGGGGGCAGATGGCCCAGATGACCTAATGGTCTTTTCCATCGTTCCGATTACAATCTAGGCCGGGTAGAGGCTCTTTGCTCGTCTGCCTCTGACTCAGGGTAATGACAAGCTGGAGAATAACATGTGAGCTTGTTCCAGAGTTATTTTCCAGTTTCTTCATCTGAGATCTCTGGGTAAAAGATGGGCTGCAGAGTGACCTCAGCTGAAGTGACACTATTTCCCAGTCCTCTTGCCAGGTCCTCCTTGTAGCAGGGCTTGTGTGTTGGTGTGGGGGCTGCAGGCTGGCATGGGCCCCAAAGGATGGGTCCTGGTCCAGAAACTGGTGTTTAGCAGAGTAGAGTGGAGAAAATACAGGTACAGAAGCCATCCAGAAAAGCTAGAAGAGCCTCTCATCAGCTTTTGTTATCAGAGACACAGCTGCTCCAGAGTTAGTTATTGCCTTTTATTGGCAATTGCTGGTTTCCCACAGAGGGATGGGGGAGCAGCAGGAGATGCAGGATGCTTTGGTGTAGCCAAACAAGCAGAAGGAGTTGAGTGCATCTTCCTGGTGCATAGCTATGTTGAGATGGGGCCAGGACAGATCCAGAAATTCATCTAATCCCCAAAAGGAACCCTCTGGGCAAGGCTGTAACTCTGAAAGCAAAGGTTTTCTCAGCATCTTAGAGCCCCTGACATTGCCCGAGAGGTGTGCAGATTGCCACCTTCCTGACTGATACCCATGTAGGACCCATGATGGGGTCCTCCTCTGGGGAGAAGATCTGGGTTTAGTCTAGAGTGGGGACCTCTAAGACTGTGGTAGTTCCGTGTTCTGTTATTGTTAATATCTGGGGGCAATATTCCTTTTTCTCAGGTGAATTCATTCAAAGACTGCCCTAAGTTGTTCAAAGCTGAGACGAAGCAAGCTGATCACCTACAAAATGATCCGCACAGCCTCAGCCCAGCCCTCTCCCTGCCATGCACATGTGGAGATGCAAAGGGGATGTGCAAGCAGTTCTCACTGGTTGCTCTGGAGCCCATCCAACTCCTCTGCTGAAACCTCCCAGTTTGCCTCTGGCACCACAGGGTTTGAGTTTAACAGCCCTTCAGTGATACAGCTCTAACAGGTTGTATTTTCCATGCTCATCCATTGCAAAGTACCTAAATCCAAAATTCACCACTAAATGTTGAAGATATTTTTAAGTGTTTTATTAAGGGGGACCATAACCTGTCAAATACTTGGTTAGTGAAGAGCCTTGACAGCTAGATGGGAAGTATCCCCTTGAGATGAGTAGGGAGTGAGTGCAGAGATGATGTGTGAACCCAGCATCTGCTGGGGGCAAAGGTGGGCAGCGCTCGCCGGGGCCATGTGCCTGGTGTGGAGCGTGGGATGCCACATAGGGATGATGCTGCCCTGTCTGTCCTGGGGATGGGTAAGGAACCTTGGTTCTGACAGGATGCATCGACATGAAAGCTGGAACAAGGATCTGGAGGGATCTAATGCTGCATTTCAGTGATTGTTGTTGGCTATTGGAAAAATGGGACTTGAACTCTCCCTGTCACTCAGCGCCGCATCACTTTGCTGTCTAGTCCAGGAACTGTCTGGGATTCTCTGCAGCTGGAGAAGAAGGGTGATTCCCTCTAAATGCCATGCCCTTTTGGAGTTTCAGAGGCCTTTTCAGAGTGGGATCAACTGTCTCTGTTAACCCCACGATACCCCTCCCAGAACTCAGGACTCCCTGTGATGCTTCATAACATGTTTTCATTTCAGAAATACCTGATTTAATGCTATAGAAAGCAACTGGGATGGCCTGTGCAAAGTTGTGGCAAATGTTTTCTTTCCCTGTTGGAAGCCACTAGTATGCTGCAAGCAAGAGAACTTAATGGGGAAAGTTTGTTTATGGGATTAGTGACAGCACAGAGTCATTGCCTGGGATGGGATAAAATCTTATCTAAAGAAAAACACAGACGGATAATTGGTGGCACAGGAAGAAATCAAGCTGGAGGGATGAGGGGTTCACAGGCACTGGAATATAGAAAACCAGGGACAATTCAGTCAACATTTAATGATTACTTGATATCAGATGTGCAGGCCACTTCTGTGATGATGGACCAGGGAAAGCAGGGACTCTGGAGACGGTTTAGGCTTCAGCTGAAACCCAGAAAACAGGATCTCCCACTGCTGCTCCAATCTTGATAGGCACAAGCATGGAATGCCATGGAGGTGGCATTACTCCTGCATGTGATTTTAGTCACCAAAATGGCACATTCTGATCCAGTGGTTGTGCTTGAAAGTGACACTGATAACTTGGAATGGACTTGGGAAAGAGCTAGAAAATGATCCCAGAGCTAGAAATCATTTTCAGTGGGAGAGTAATGGAACATAATCTGTTTAGTTTATCTAGCTTTTAAGAGGTGATTTAATTGTGATCTGTGAGAACTGATGTGGGGGAATACTTGCAGTGCAAAGGGCTCTTTAAGAGGGCAGACAAAGACAGAAAAAGATCCCGGATTTGGAAAACAAAGCTAGTGGTTGTCAGGCTTGAGATAAAGTACCTATTTTTACAGTGGGAATAACTGACCATCAGAACAAGGAGCCCAAGAGATGTGGTAAACTCTCCATTCCATACAGTCTGGAAATATAGACTGGCCACTCTTCTGTGAGTAGTTGAACTGAAAAGCAAGCTTTTGGTCCTGGTGAAGTTAGAAATGTGAATTTTCAGCTACAAGAACCTGAAATGACCCACAGTGGTATAAGAGAGGCACTCCATCTTCACCAGATGCTGACATGGCGCTAGGGCCAGGCTTAGCTCCTACTGGCATTTGCAAAGGCAGGCAAGCACAAAGCCACACTTGCTCTGTGTAAAGCCCTACCTGAAACTGCAAAACTTCTGCTGTTTGAACCTCCCTTTACTGCGACATCCATCTCTGTTAATCCTTTCATCTTTTGTTCAATGCAAAGCTCCTGGAATCTCGTTCCGCATCTGGCAAATGTGAATTGATACCTTTCTGCATATGACTGAGGTTCTGAAAATTGATTTCCATGAGGAGAAAGCTACTGGGAAGTTACCTGGAACAAAACCTCCTGAACAGGAGTGTTGTGGCTGGGTCTTGTGGCGGTTCAGTTACATTCAGCAAAGCTCACAGCTTCTCCATCATGAACTGGTGGTAGAACTTCCTATCCCGGCCTGAAATGGAGACAGGACTTCATGAATGTGCAGGTTGTCACCTTTGTTGAGGATCACGGCTGGTGACCCTTGGAGGAGGAGTGTTCCCCTTTTCCTCAGCATTTCCCCAGGCACTGCTGCGTGCAGTCCCAGGTCTCACTGCTCCCAACACATTTGATTGCCCCATTTGAAAGTCTCTGTAATTCCCCTATAATGAGACAGGTCTAGAACAAGAGCAGAAACTATTTTTATTCTAGAAAAGCAATAGGTTACCTTATTTTTTCAGGACAAAATTGAAAATAAACTTGCTCAAAGAAAACTCAAAATGATGAATACCCATGCCTAAGAGTCTCCTGACCATGTCTGCTCAAGAGGCAGCAGAGGGGATGTTGGGTCCTCTAAATGCAGGTGCCTGTGGGGCAGCTCAGGTCCATCTTCTTCCCCAGACAGGCTTTGCTTCAGAACTCCCTCTTCCCAGTTTCACTGGAGGGCTAGCAGACATGCTCAAGCTCATTTGGGAAGTTTTCCCTCCCACCTCTGGGAATGATCATCAGTATCATATCTTTCATGGCTGCGGTGATGAAAACTATCCAGGCCTGCAGCTGGAGCAGTGGAATAGACTTTTATGGGATGCTTTCACCCAGGAGGAGTTAGTGGACTTGTCACAGGCACTTTCTGTGGCATCACAACATGTATTTTCTAAATAAGGGAGACTGTCACTCCTGGGACTTGCCACAAGGGTCCCAGGGCATTAATGGATTATATGACAACAATCACAACACACAAATAACCTGGCTTTGCTCTGTGGGTATGGGGCCCTCCTCCCTGTCTCCAAGAAGGTCACAGCTCTGCCAGGGTCAGTCAGATGAAGCATTTAAGTCTTTGCACCTCAAACACCCTTTCTCTGATGTGAAAGAACTCAGACAAGCATGCGTGGCAGGCAGGTTGCACCCAACGTTGATGTGACTTAAACCACAGGCTCCCAAATGGCAGCCAAACTGGCCACCTCCCTGGTTGACTGCCCAGCAGGGAGGCTGAAGCAAACAGCAACTGTGGATGCTGGCACTCGCTGGAGAACAGCACAAACACACATCTGTGCCATTTGATGGCTGCCATTCAGCACCCTCCTTCTTTCTGTTTGCAAAGCTTCAGGTCCATCCAACCCACCAGCAGAAGACACCACACATGGGCAACAGCCCAGGCAGGCATCATGGGGAATGGGCAACAAAAAAAGCAAAAAATGTGCTGAAAATAGTTTGAGGCTAAATATTGTTTGTCCAAGTTACTTGACCGAAGACTCCTGAATGAGGAAGTCACGGGCAAGAACTGAGATCATCCTGGAAAGGATTCAGCAGAGAGTGAAATTCATCAGTTCCTTTGTCTCATTGGACAATTGCAGCTTTCATCCTTGACTAGTTGCGTTTCAAAACTCATCTCATGCTTGAAGCTGGAGTGGATGCTTTGGTCAAACTATTCAGCACACTCAATCCTGGGCTTAAACTACTGCTCAGGTCATTTTTCCAGACAAGATTTATCCAAGCATGTTATCAAGGCTGTGAGGAGTTCCTGAACCCTGATACAGGTATGAAGAAACACAGCTGCATCCTTACACACCAGTTTCTGGGCCCTGGGAAGGACTAAGATCTTCTAAATGACTTCTCTATGAAACTAGGAATATGTTAGAAACTGAGGGATGGAGATGGAACCTTCTTCCTAACCCAGCCCAACCCATTTTACCCATCCCTAGTTGCTTCCTACAATTTATTGTAATGAGGCTTTTGCAGTAAGCTCCATATGATGATGATGATTATGATATCCTGGGTCTGCCTGAACCTCACACCATGCCTCCTAAAGAGGTGGGACTCATTTGTAAAGCAGTCTCAATAATTTAAGGGAAATATGTTGGAAAAAAAAGCAAATGGATTATTTGCCTCTGTAAAGACCCAGAGGAGAAAGAACTAAAACTGAATGGCCTGCATGGGTCTGGTCTTTGTGCAATACGTGGCACACAGCCTCTGCTGATGGACCCGTGCAAGGACAGGATGGGTTTTCGTGCCCATGAACCAGGACAGCTCTATCCACTGCCTGCATTTTCTTTCTGAGAGGTGCTTGGAGCTGTGACCCGCCCCTGGTCTGCATCTCCAGCACAGAGACACAGCAAAACCACTGGCTCCAGTACAAGCCACAGGCACTTCAGGCTGTGCAGGCGAGGATCTAGCTGCCAAGGGTGTTGCATGTTTGCAGCTGAGTGTGGACAGACTGGACATGGACATGACAAACCCTTCCCCACGTGTTTCCTCCCTGTCAATAAGAGCTTGCTCTCCCCGGGGTGAGCATCCCCATGGGCACATCCCTCACTGCTATTGCTGAGACAGCCCATCAGCTGAGAGCTAACTGAGGGAAAAATCCTGCGGGAGAAAATTGGAACAGGAGAGAGAATAGGAATGTTTATTGATATTTTAGTAAATATTTACGGGTACATTCGTAAATATTTACTAATACTTTAGTAAATGTTACTAAAATATTTACTATGAAGAGATGCCTTACTGGGTCAGAGCTACAGCCTGTCTAGCATCCATCTAGAAGGGGAGGAGGAGATGCTGTTTTGGGTGAGCCTTCCTCAGCCCAAGCACCTCATACTTCACCAACCACAGTCCCTGGGCTTGGGACAGCAGAAGGCTGCCTGTTCCCTCCGACATTCCCTCACTGTCCATTAGCTGGTCTAATCCTTTCCTGACCATGCCAACATCATCTCCTTCCACAGCCTCTTGTGGCAGCAAATTCCTGTCGTTTTACTCACTGCCTGGAGAAATCTTTTCATGCTTCAGAGTGATATTCTACCAGTCCCACTGACTGCCCCTAGTTCTTGTCCTTGGGATTTGATTTCATGTGTACCTGATTCACCACCTTGGGGATTTTGTAAATGTCAGTCACATCCCTCCCAGTCTTCCAAAATTACATATCCTAACCTTTTCAGTGCCTCTTCACGAGACAAATGCTCCAGCCCCTTGCTCATTTTAATTTTTAATTGAATTGCCCTTCCTATATGAAAGCTAAAGCCTGCCCGTTTGTTTCTACCCTCTGTTTAGTTCGGGAGAAGGTGACAGAGCTTCTCGAGGGGCTGTAATTGTGGTGAGGGGACTCTTAGCTGCTTGGAAATATATCCTAAAAATATCAAATGCCTTGTTTGACATGTTGGCTGTAGTCCTTCTGGATTTATAGTTTCTTTATAGGATATTGCTCAACCTGTACTGGTAGCTGAAGACAAAAGTGACCTACAGCTAAAGAAAATCCTTGGATTTTCTGCTCTGCAAAAAAAAAAAAATGCTGTTGTGGTTTCACCTCAGGGTGAGGAACATCTAAATTGTGAAGACAACTTCAGATTGTGGTAAAAAAAAATCTCACAGGCTGATGTCCCTGGTGACTTACCATAAACGTGTTTATTTAACGCTGGGCTGCATGTGCAGCAGGATGGCCAATGTGTCTCACTCTGCTTCCAGAGATGCCTGGAGATCCCAGATCTTTGCCCTGCAGAAGCACAGCTGTGCTTAAGAGTCTCTTCTCAAGGCTTACTGAAAAGCTCCACTGAAGGAAGTTGCTTTTCCAGAGTCCAGGTTGAAGGACAGAGCTCTGGTACAGCAGTTCGTGTGGTTGAAACAGTCCATCAGGCATCAGGAGGGCTTTGGGACAGAGATGGGCCATCATCTGTAAATCTTCTGGGTCGCCTGAAATGCTCAATGATGAGCTAGTGAATAAAACCCGACTGACTGCCACGTCATCTGTTTCACCTTCTGCCAAGCACAGCTGAATGGAGTAAGTTTGAGTATGGAAGCATCTCCCTAACTTGATGTTCATGCCACATCTCCTGCTCTTTCCTGGTCCCACACTTGTATGTTCCCATCCTTGGAAAGATGAAGTAGAGCTTGCATTTGGCTCTGGAGCCAGCAGGGATCCTGGGGGCAGAACACAGATGCCACCAGGCTCCTCTCCATTGCAACTGGCACAGCGTGCAGGAAGGCACAGGGCAGCTCCAATGTTCAGGTGTCTGCTCCTTGTGTACAAGCAGCAGAGAGGAATTGCTCCAGAGTGCAGGGACCACGGCACGAGGACTGCAGAGAAGGGACACACCTGACCAGGTGCTGCTCTCTCCTGCACGCTAAACCATGGTAGGCAGTCACAGCCCTGGGAAGGAGTGTCCTGCCATGTTCATGACTGATACAGAATCCTTTTGCCTTGGCCACAGACCCCAGGGAGCAGAGGGTGGTGGGTGAGGACATATCCATCTGCTCTGAGACCTCTGCATCCCACGTGGGCAGACACAGGCCTGTCCCTGGCTGTCCCCAAGCAGCACTAGCAGAACACTGACCTCTCCCTGCACAAGGCTGGATGCTGCTGCCTGTGCTTTGGGACCCGCTGACTCATGTGTCTGACTCACTCCAAGGCTGAATTTCCACTGCCCCAAGTGACTCTGTTTTGCTAACCCATTGGTCCCCCCACCCATGGGGATTCTCTCCCTGAGGCAGGGAGGCTCTCAGTCCTGGGGCAGGAGATCAGCAGCTTTACTGGGAAATGAGTGTGGCTGCAGCATGTGCAGAACAGAGCACTTGCACAAAGCTATTGCCTGTGCTTGCTGCCTGCAGGGCAGAGGGGGCCAGGAGGCCACTCCAGCTTCCAGTGTAAACCTCCAGAAGGAGGGTGCCTGGGACAAGAGCTGTCTGTACCCATCTGCAGCTGCATGGCCTTAGCCCAGGGCTGCAGCCCTAGGGACATCCAAGGACCTGCCCAGTGTGTGCTCTGCTCCTATATGGCCACGTGCATCACCAGTGGACCACCTGGCTAGTGTTGCTTGGTCACACAGACTGGACCCTCTGCTTTCCCTTCTGGAGTGGGGCATGTGGGGACACATGGAGCAATTTGCCTCCCTTTTGGGAGGGATGCAGAGTCTTGCTCAGGTGGTAAAAGGGGCTGTGAGATGCAGAGCTCAGGAGGAGAGACCAGAATGAGTGTGTCCCAACTCAGAGCTTATTTTGGCTGCCTGGTAAGAGTGGCTCATCTTGCCTTATGATTTCTAGTGCACTCAGTGCTTCAAAGCTCATCTCACCAGAGATCTCTCACCCCCAGAGAGATGAACAATTATCCAGGAAGGTGTGCTGGTGACAGGTCCCTGTGCTGGCTGTGAGGTGGGAGAACCAGTTCTTCCCTTTGGGTGCAATACTCCCTGGTCAGGGAAAGCAGGCCTAGCTCTTCATTTGCTCCTACTGGTGACAGGAATCAGGTCTCTTCAGCCCAGCTTTGCTCCCAGTCCATGCTATAGCACCCCTGGAGCAGCAAACCCACTGTGTTGGGAAGGGAGGACAAGTGGGCTCATACCTAGCTGGTTTAAGAGGTGGAGATATTTGAGCTGCTTGTTGTCCCCAGAGCCTCCTGTGCCTGCCCTGACCTGCCTGCCCATGCCTCCTCACAGTTCATTGGCCCAGATCCCACTAGGATGGAGAAGATCTGTGATGTCTTAGGTCAGGGCAAACAGCAAAAGGTCTCTGAACTTCTACAGGGAGGAAGGCTCCTGGTTCACAGCTCCCATCCAAGTGACCTACATCATAGAATGAATCATAGTGACCCAGATCAACAGGCATGAGTGGGTTGCTTCTGTTAACCCACTATGATTACCTCTGACTTATCTGTCCTATGTCCCATCCAGGGCTGTCTTATCCACACAAATGTTTAAGCACTTGTTGGTACAGAGAAAATGGATGTCACAGCCTCCTGAGGAATTGTATGGCCCTTAGGGACAAGCACCCTGGCAGGACTATAGTAGGATATGCCTCTAGTTCCAAATGAGAGCCCTCATCTTCATGGATGGGGAATATGGATGGCATGGTTGAATTTGAAACCACTTACTATAATTGGATTTCTTTTCTTTTCTTTTCTTTTCTTTTCTTTTCTTTTCTTTTCTTTTCTTTTCTTTTCTTTTCTTTTCTTTTCTT